>CAVNZG010000988.1:2500-19670 GCA_963693315.1 Diogma glabrata
CTACAGAGTTAGTATTTTTATTATATAGATTTTATACGTCTTAAACCCGACAAGGTAGGAATTTTTATTGAAAGAGATAATTAATTTCCTTAACCTCACTATTTGTGATTTTCGAAAGTTAGTAGGTATATTCCATACTATCCTAAGTCACGTGTGCAGTTATTATTGAATGCTGCCAATCAATATGAAATCAATTTTACGACATAAATGTCAAGTAAATTAGTGAATCGTATGAATTTTTCAATTCGAAATCAGTTTTTGGGTTTATCTGAATAAACCTTATAGTTATATGTTAATAAAAACAACTTTTATCTCTGAACGTGTTTCGGTTCGGATTCGAACTTAGAACCTCATCAGTACCAACTAAGTTTGAATCTTTTGGTAGACACGCTGTCAACTGCCCCTCGGCGTCGACATTTAGAAACATTTTTAAGGGTTCTAAGTTCGAATCCGAACCGAAACACGTTCAGAGATAAAAGTTGTTTTTATTAACATATAACTATAAGGTTTATTCAGATAAACCCAAAAACTGATTTCGAATTGAAAAATTCATACGATTCACTAATTTACTTGACATTTATGTCGTAAAATTGATTTCATATTGATTGGCAGCATTCAATAATAACTGCACACGTGACTTAGGATAGTATGGAATATACCTACTAACTTTCGAAAATCACAAATAGTGAGGTTAAGGAAATTAATTATCTCTTTCAATAAAAATTCCTACCTTGTCGGGTTTAAGACGTATAAAATCTATATAATAAAAATACTAACTCTGTAGCCAGTGAAGTATGACAAAAAAAGTTTTTCACTAAGAAAAAAGAAATTACAACATCGTAATTAAAAATGTTTCTAAATGTCGACGCCGAGGGGCAGTTGACAGCGTGTCTACCAAAAGATTCAAACTTAGTTGGTACTGATGAGGTTCTAAGTTCGAATCCGAACCGAAACACGTTCAGAGATAAAAGTTGTTTTTATTAACATATAACTATAAGGTTTATTCAGATAAACCCAAAAACTGATTTCGAATTGAAAAATTCATACGATTCACTAATTTACTTGACATTTATGTCGTAAAATTGATTTCATATTGATTGGCAGCATTCAATAATAACTGCACACGTGACTTAGGATAGTATGGAATATACCTACTAACTTTCGAAAATCACAAATAGTGAGGTTAAGGAAATTAATTATCTCTTTCAATAAAAATTCCTACCTTGTCGGGTTTAAGACGTATAAAATCTATATAATAAAAATACTAACTCTGTAGCCAGTGAAGTATGACAAAAAAAGTTTTTCACTAAGAAAAAAGAAATTACAACATCGTAATTAAAAATGTTTCTAAATGTCGACGCCGAGGGGCAGTTGACAGCGTGTCTACCAAAAGATTCAAACTTAGTTGGTACTGATGAGGTTCTAAGTTCGAATCCGAACCGAAACACGTTCAGAGATAAAAGTTGTTTTTATTAACATATAACTATAAGGTTTATTCAGATAAACCCAAAAACTGATTTCGAATTGAAAAATTCATACGATTCACTAATTTACTTGACATTTATGTCGTAAAATTGATTTCATATTGATTGGCAGCATTCAATAATAACTGCACACGTGACTTAGGATAGTATGGAATATACCTACTAACTTTCGAAAATCACAAATAGTGAGGTTAAGGAAATTAATTATCTCTTTCAATAAAAATTCCTACCTTGTCGGGTTTAAGACGTATAAAATCTATATAATAAAAGTCCAAGCGGCACGTATATCCGCTAGAAATAGGTAGATTTCGAGATCAGACAGTTTTATGTGCCAGTAGAATCTGATGTATCAGATTAGTTTAAACAAAACAAACTAATTTCAAACAGATATCGAACAAATTTTAAAAAGAAAATTAGCTACCTACAAGCAAAATTATATCTATCCAATTTTGCAACAAACAAATATCAAATCTACCACAGAACATGTGTGTGACAATTTATGACACAAACCTACTCTATATCATATGTCGTGCAATTACTGCAAAATATCAAAATATTTTATTTCTAAGAAAAAAAAATTAATTTCTTCTATTCAAATCTTTTATTTTTTGACTGTTATAAGGTTGACATTGACTGTTATAAGGTTTTTGGAAATTGTAGTTGGGGATTGTTGCAAACTTTTCTGTTGAAGCCAACAAGACAAAAACATCTAACTGCAGAGGTTTATATTTATAAGAAACGGATACAAATGTTTCCACAGATTCTAAATTTATGAAGATTTTAAAAATATTAGTATCCAAACGGCCGTTATAACGGATTAAAAAAACCACTTTTTTTTCTAGTATAAAGCCTATAGTTCCTTAACCATGTGTCAGATTTTTTTGATTTACGAACTTGTCTAAGATATTAATAAAACACACATTTTTAAGAAAGGTTTTTTTATCTGGCTCCACAAATGCAACCGTGAGAGCGCCGGTTGATTCAAACGCATTTTGTGTTTTACAAGCTTTTTTGTTGGTGCCGCTCACTCAGAAACCTCCAACTGCAGAGGTCTTTTTTTTGAAAGAAACTATTTTAAAAGGTTTCAAAGATTCTAAATTTATGAAGTCTTTAAAAATATTAGAATCCAAACGGCCGTTATAACGGATCTAAAAAACAGAGTTTTTTTCTAGTATAAAGCCTCTAGTTTCTTAACCATGTGTTGGATTGGGCTGATTTACGAACTTGTCCAAGATATTAACAAAACGCACATTTTTAGAAAAGGTTTTTCGATCTGGCCTTATAAATGCGACCGTGAGAGTGCCGGTTATTTCAAAAAAAAAATTTTTTTTGCAAACTTTTTTGTTGGAGCCGCTCACTCAGGAACCTCTAACTGCAGAGGTCTAGTTTTAAAACAAATTGATAAAAAAGATTCCAAAGATTCTAAATTTGTTAAATTTTTTGAAATATTAGTATCCAAACGGCCGTTATAACGGTTTTAAAAAATCAATTTTTTTCAGAAAAAAGCCTCTAGTTTCTTAACCACGTGTCGGATTTTGCTGATTCACGAACTTGTCCAAGATATTATTAAAACACACAAGTACAGAAAATTTTTTTGATCTACCTCAACAAATGCGACCGTGAGAGTGCCGGTCGTTTTCGTTATATCTCATATCGTTTATATATATATATATATATATATATAAATTTTTTTTTTTTTTTGTTTTTTTGTCTCCGCTTATCATATATAGTCGTTTGGCACAAAAATTTTTCCGAAATTCCGAGATGAAGCCCATTGCAATAGGTAGATTTTTATATGAAATCTACCTAAAAATACTAACTCTGTAGCCAGTGAAGTATGACAAAAAAAGTTTTTCACTAAGAAAAAAGAAATTACAACATCGTAATTAAAAATGTTTCTAAATGTCGACGCCGAGGGGCAGTTGACAGCGTGTCTACCAAAAGATTCAAACTTAGTTGGTACTGATGAGGTTCTAAGTTCGAATCCGAACCGAAACACGTTCAGAGATAAAAGTTGTTTTTATTAACATATAACTATAAGGTTTATTCAGATAAACCCAAAAACTGATTTCGAATTGAAAAATTCATACGATTCACTAATTTACTTGACATTTATGTCGTAAAATTGATTTCATATTGATTGGCAGCATTCAATAATAACTGCACACGTGACTTAGGATAGTATGGAATATACCTACTAACTTTCGAAAATCACAAATAGTGAGGTTAAGGAAATTAATTATCTCTTTCAATAAAAATTCCTACCTTGTCGGGTTTAAGACGTATAAAATCTATATAATAAAAATACTAACTCTGTAGCCAGTGAAGTATGACAAAAAAAGTTTTTCACTAAGAAAAAAGAAATTACAACATCGTAATTAAAAATGTTTCTAAATGTCGACGCCGAGGGGCAGTTGACAGCGTGTCTACCAAAAGATTCAAACTTAGTTGGTACTGATGAGGTTCTAAGTTCGAATCCGAACCGAAACACGTTCAGAGATAAAAGTTGTTTTTATTAACATATAACTATAAGGTTTATTCAGATAAACCCAAAAACTGATTTCGAATTGAAAAATTCATACGATTCACTAATTTACTTGACATTTATGTCGTAAAATTGATTTCATATTGATTGGCAGCATTCAATAATAACTGCACACGTGACTTAGGATAGTATGGAATATACCTACTAACTTTCGAAAATCACAAATAGTGAGGTTAAGGAAATTAATTATCTCTTTCAATAAAAATTCCTACCTTGTCGGGTTTAAGACGTATAAAATCTATATAATAAAAATACTAACTCTGTAGCCAGTGAAGTATGACAAAAAAAGTTTTTCACTAAGAAAAAAGAAATTACAACATCGTAATTAAAAATGTTTCTAAATGTCGACGCCGAGGGGCAGTTGACAGCGTGTCTACCAAAAGATTCAAACTTAGTTGGTACTGATGAGGTTCTAAGTTCGAATCCGAACCGAAACACGTTCAGAGATAAAAGTTGTTTTTATTAACATATAACTATAAGGTTTATTCAGATAAACCCAAAAACTGATTTCGAATTGAAAAATTCATACGATTCACTAATTTACTTGACATTTATGTCGTAAAATTGATTTCATATTGATTGGCAGCATTCAATAATAACTGCACACGTGACTTAGGATAGTATGGAATATACCTACTAACTTTCGAAAATCACAAATAGTGAGGTTAAGGAAATTAATTATCTCTTTCTATATATATATATATATATATATATATATATATATATATATATATATATATATATATATATATATATATTTTTATATATATATTTATATAACGTGGATGGATTATAACGTGGACCCTTACACAAAATGACGAATCGCATTTATCTGTATTTGAGCGTAAGATCCTACGCTACATTTTTGGTCCACTTAAGACAGACGATGGAGAGTATAGAACCCGGTATAACTTTGAGATCAGAGACCTTCTTGAGGGTCCTGATATAATAGGTTGTATCCGTTCTAATAGGATTGCTTGGTTTGGGCATGTTCTACGAGCCGATTCACAGTCTGGAATGATTAGAAAAATGTACGTTAGTACCCCAGGGAGTGGGCGACCGCGAGGTAGACCACGACTACAATGGGAGACTGACGTAATAAACGACCTTAAAAAAATCGGCTGCCATGGTAATTATGTCGCTGTTGCGAATGACCGTGGTGAATATTCAAAGCTGATCAACCTGGCAACGCTCCTACATGGAGCATGAACGCCTTAAAAAAAAAAAACATATATATATAAACTTTAAAATATGTTGGACTGTAAACTTGACTTGTCGTCTCAGTTTATCATATAGATATACCACACATAAATTGCTTCAATATAAATTATAATTTAACTAAGTTCAACGTTTAATTTTTGATAGAAAGCATAAATGTTCATTGATTCGTATAAGTATATACATACATACATATATTGTAGACTAAAGGTTAATCTGTAAAAAATGCCCTTGGCTTAAGCTTTGGCTAATCATCTTTATTTAAGCTATTGTAATAAATATAATACCTAAAAATTTTATTACATACTCGTGTCAAACAATTAGATTGCTTTTTAGTAAATGATACGTACATTTAAATAATATTTTTAATAATACCGGCAACCAGTTCCTTTTTATTAATTAAATTATTAAAGATAAAAGTATTCTAATCAGAATTTTCTTTATGATAATTTCTAACAATACGACCAAAATTCCATTGAACAAGCATGCCAATTCCTCGTAACGGACCAAGCAAACAAATCTGTATAATATTTAAAATCGGTCCATACCATGGTGCCATTCCAACACACAATAAAGTTATAATCCAACTTTCAAATCCTAAAATGGAAAAGAAATTTCCATCTAATGCATCAGCAATAATTTGTTTCGCAACATCATCTGGTTTTGCCAAGCCACCAGAACCAGCAATAATTTTTGTAAGTTCTGGTTTTCCTTTTTGTTCATTATTAAACCCAGGTGTATCTGTATCTGCTGGTAATGCTAGCGTAACTGTTATATTGTGATGTTTGGTTTCCATAGAAATAGTTTCTGCTAGTCCACGTAATGCAAATTTTGAAGCAGCATACGCACCAAATCCATAAATACCTAATAAACCGGCTTGGGAAGAAGTGATAACAATAACCCCTTCATTAGCTTTTTTCATTTTTGGTAACACATATTTTGTTGGGTAAAATGTTGAGAAGTAGTTAATGTCCATCATTAAACGAGCAGTTTCTATAGATGTATCTTCTACGGTTCCACATAATGCCATTCCAGCACAATTCACTAACATAAAAATATCACCAGATTCTTTCTCAGCATCGTCAAAATTCCTACAAACATCATCGTAATCTTTTGAAAGATCAATTGATTTATATGCAATTTTTTGTGTATCGTGTCGACGATTTTGAAGGATTATATGCTTGGCTTTTTCTGAAAACAATGATTATTAATTTTCATTTTTTAAGCATTTATAACATAGAACTTTACCTAAATTTTGTATATTTCTGGCTATAATTGTAACATTTGCACCTAGTTTAGCACAATTAATTGCTATATGCAAACCAATCCCACTTGAACCGCCAGTTACAACAACATGACGACCTTTTACGGATTTACTTGGTTTTTTGAGTACAAATAATAATACCATCAAATGGAGAAAAACTGCTAATAAAATCCATAATGCTATTTCTAATTTGAAATCCATGATTTTCACTATCTATAGTTCTATTCTATATTTATTTGCAATTTTATTGTAACACTACCTAGTATATCTTTTCACTATCCTATGAATTGTGAACTTATAATGAAATGAAATCATATTTCAAACAATCAAACACCAAGATAAGATTTTAAATGTCAAAAACTCTTCAAATACTAGTAGGGCTATTTATAGTGCGTTCAGTTTTTAACTTTATATTATTGGAGTATAGAGATTTGTAATTTGTTTCAAAGTTTTGTTCACTGTGGAAGGTGTACTGATGCGTAGTACCCAGTAATAATCGTTAGCTGTAAAACACGCTGTTAGAAAAAAAATCCCAGCGGCAGGTATATCCGCTAGAAATAGGTAGATTTCGGGGTCAGACGGTTTTGTGTCCAAATAAAATTAGATAAGTCAGATTAGTTTAAATAAAAAATTTAAGTAGAAACAGAATAATTCAGAAAAATTATCGAACCAAATTAAATACATTATCCGAACTAACTTCATCAATACAATTTCGGAACAGTTTTATTTAAGTTGGTTTAAAGTTTAAACTACTTTTAATAACATATTAAATCCACCAAAGATCAAATGAACTACGTCACAACTACAATTATACCATCACACATAATTTATAATCAAACATTATCAAACATTTTTATTTCAAAATCATCTTTGTTGTTGTATTTTTTTGTTCTTATTTAATCTTTTTTCAAACGGTTACTTAGTAAAAAAAAAATAAAAACAAAAGAGATTTTGATAATTTTTCTATGGTATTAAATGGCTTGATATTTTTCTTGTAAGGGGTGCATTATAATGCTTATAAAAATGGAAACTTTTGGGTTAGAAAGCTGAAATTTTTTGAGGCTATAGTTTAAAAGTATGCTTAAAAGTTAAGATAAATTTAAATAACATAAACTGAAACATGATGAAAGCAACGCTTTTTGCGTTTGTTTTCATTTCAACAGCCCTAGGGTCTCAACCTTTAGACTTGAACTATTTCTTTTGAAAATTTTGAATATATTTTATATACGTGAGGAAAAGTTTTCAAATATGAGCTTGGCCATTTTCTGCTAGATCAAGGACAGCAAAGTTTAGTAAGTTTTTAAAACAGCTGATTTTTGAGGAACCAGAAACGCCAAGGTTGTCATCTGGATAAAAATGATAAAAAAAGGTTCAAATATTCAATATTTTTAGATTTTATTAAACTATTGTGATTAAAACGGAAGTTATAACGCCCTAGGTTATTCGACTTTTTAGGCTCTAGCCGCTTAACCGGTACCCGGATATGGCCAGTTCACGAACTTGTCCAAGACATTATTTGCCGAAACATACATAGAAAATTATTTTGGTGTAGGTCGAAAAATGCGACCGTGAGAGTGCCGCTAAATTCCGTTATACCTCATATCGTTATATATATATATATTATATATATATATAGATATATATATATATATATATATATATATATATATATATATATATATATATATATATATATATATACATATATATATATATATATATATATATATATATATATATATATATATATATATATATATATATATATATATATATATATATATATATATATATATATATATATATATATATATATATATATATATATATATATATATATATATATATATATATATATATATATATATATATATATATATATATATATATATATATATATATATATATATATATATATATATATATATATATATATATATATATATATATATATATATATATATATATATATATGTGTATATATATATAAATATATATTGTAATAAACTTCGTCCAGAATGGGTTAATTTAATAACCAATACATTCGGCAAAGATGAATTAAAAAGTTAACTCCTTTTAACTAATACTTGCATAAATTAATGTAAATTAAATTTGTTATACAAATGTTTACATTAATGAATTAAAAAGGGGTGTGGCCTATTGTTTCTAGAAACAACTACAGTGAGTACCAGAAGATTCTGCTTATTTGTTTTTGAATATAAATAAGCGAACAAAATATCAGATAGTCAGTTTTAATTTTGCAATTAAAAGTGTTTTACAAATATTCGCAAGTATAAGGAATAATCGGTGGTACTTGAGCCTGGGTACTAATAGTGAAAGAATTTGAGCTTAGTGGAATAGTAAATACAGATTTTACGATTCCGAATATTATTGATTCAAATTGTGGAAAAGCGGTGAAGTTTATCGTACATAAATTGGAGACCCTGGAATTCATTGTAATTAAAATCGGAAGTTGCTGTAACTGGTTGATAAATAAAGTTTGAAATTTTGTTAACTAAAGATCTGTCTTTTTACTGTCGTATTTGCTCAATAATTGAAAAGAACCAACGAAGAGTCGTTACAGTGGTGTCAGAAGTGGGATTATTGAAACACTTGACCATTGTTTCAATAATCCCACTTCTGACACAATGGTCAAGACAGTAAATATTAGTGATCTCAGCCAGACCCAGCTGAAGGATGAGTTAAGGAAAAGGAATGCTCCAATCCATGGAACGAAGGCAGAACTTGCATTCCGGCTGCGTAAAGTTTTAGAAGAAGCAGGTGAAAACACAGAGGTCATAGAAATAGAGCCGGGGGAAGCTCCGGCTCAGAATGCCCCAGCAATTGATCCGATGATGGCGTTGATGAGAGAAATGATGGCACAGCAGCAACAACAACTTGCTGATATGATCGCCAAACAAGGAAACAATCTGATGGACCGACAAGAGAAACAGGCAGCAGAACAAAAAGTCCTGGCAGCAGAACAAAAAGTAGAGCAACGACAACAATTTGCTGATATGATGGCAAAGCAAGAAAGTCTACGTGAAGTAATCGAGTCACGTATATCCAGTGAGGAGGTCAAAATCAACAACATGGGAAGGGAGCTGCGGAAAGTTACCGAAGAACATGAAGAGAAATTACGCAATCTTTCGAGTGAATTCCGCCAAGAAATAGCACAAGTGAAGTCAGGCAACATGATCAATTCATTAACTACTTCAGCTCCAGCTAGAGTGAAAACACCCGCATTTGATAGATCTACATCGTATCAGATATTTAAGATGCAATTTGAGATAGCAACAACTAGGGTTGATCACCAGCAAAAAGCAAATGCGCTTATATTGGCATTGAAGGAACCTGCTGCTGAAATTTTGCAGACACTATCAGCGACAGAGCGTGATTACAGCTAGATAATGGAGGTCTTAGAAGTAAGATATGGGGAAAGTCATATGCAAGCTCTCCATCGCATGCAGCTCAAAACACGAAAAAAAGGAGTCAGCGAAACTTTGCAAGAATTAGAGGCTGACATTGTAAGACTGGTAAATCTGTCATATCCAAACTATAACGCGGAACACCGAGACGAACTGGCAGCTGATACATTTATCAATGCTCTTCGAGATATACAAATGAGAAATCAGCTGTATCTAAGCGGGAAGAAACTACCTGCGGAAGTCTTAGCATTGGCCCTACAAATGGAAGCTGGAAAAAGAGCATATGGCTCAGACAGGGTACGTAAGGTGGAAGTTGCTGAAGAGCCACTAAAAGCAGCACTTGATGAAGTGATCATGCATGTCAAAAGTTTGGAAGATAAGCCTGAACGAAATCAACGAAGAAAATCTAACAGAGAAAGATGCTGGAATTGCGGGCAGTTAGGGCACATCAGACGGGAATGCAAAACACTAGTAGCAGCAAAAGAAGGAGTAGTTCCAGTCCAGATGATGAACCTCTCAAACAAGCAAGTGGATGTCAAAAAGGAAAGGGATTTCCGTGTTGTACACCGTAAGGGAAGGATACATTGTAACGCTGATGATCTTTCAAGAAAACCCTGTATTGAGGAGCGCAAGTCATGTAGCAGGACTGTGAGAAATGAGGCAATGAAAGTGAACCAAATTAAGTTCCAAACTCCTGACGATTGGTGTACCGAGGCAATTAAAAGGGAGCAGCTAAAGGATCCAGCTATGGCACCAATATTGAAATGGAAAACCGAGGGAAGGCGACCGGAGTGGAAAGAGGTAGCACCTTTAAGTACGAAGGTGAAATGCTACTGGGCGCAATGGGACTCACTATTGATGGACAACGGGATACTAAAAAGAAAATGGGAGTCCGCTGATGGAAAGAAAGTGTTAGAACAACTGGTGTTGCCATCAAGTCGAGTAGAAGAGGTACTGGGAAAGCTGCATGGAAGTATTTCTGGAGGACACCTGGGAGTCAATAAAACCCTAGCCAAAGTAAGGGAGAGGTTTTATTGGGTAAGGTATCGAACAGACGTGGAGCAATGGTGTCGGCGATGCGATACTTGCGCAGCGAGCAAAAGACCAAAAACTAGAACTCGAGGAGAGATGCAACAGTACAATGTGGGTGCCCCAATGGAGAGAATTGCTATAGACATCGCGGGGCCATTTCCGGAAACGACAAAAGGTAACAAATACATCATGGTGGTCATTGATTACTTTACAAATTGGCCGGAAGCTTATGCAATACCGAACCAGGAAGCAGTTACGGTCGCGGAAATATTAGTCAATGAATGGGTTTGCAGATATGGAACACCGCTCGAGTTGCATACCGACCAGGGAAGGAATATCGAATCTCAACTGATGGAAGAGCTGTGCAGAACACTCGACATTAGAAAAACACGAACTACACCTATGAACCCACAATCGGATGGCATGTAGAACGGTAGAACGGTAGATTCAACCGAACCATGGAAGAACATTTGTCAAAGGTAGTAGAAGCCAACCAAAGAAGTTGGGATAAGGATCTTCCGTTATTCTTGATGGCCTATCGTAGCGCAGTGCACGATACGACATGTGAAACGCCAGCGAATATCATGTTCGGGAGAGAACTACATCTTCCTAGTGACATTGAGTTCGGCATCCCTGGAGGTCTGGTATCTACAAAAACAGATTATGTGGGACAACTAAGGGAGAAGATGAATAAAATCCATCAACAGGTTCGAGACCACATTAAGATTGCCAGTGACAAAATGAAAACCAGGTACGACATAAATGCAAATAGTGGCGGTTTTCAAGAAGGAGAATTGGTATGGCTATACAACCCCAGGAGAACTAAGGGAAGATCACCCAAGCTGCAGCCAGACTGGGAAGGTCCATATAAAATAATCAAACGAATTAATGATGTTATCTACCGCATCCAAAAGGGGCCCCGTACCAAGATGAAAGTGATACATCTGCAAAGGTTGGCACCGTACCAAGGTAACAGTACCAATGCGATAGCTGATATTGTTCGGGACGAACAAAACTAAATGGAGGGCAATGTAATAAACTTCGTCCAGAATGGGTTAATTTAATAACCAATACATTCGGCAAAGATGAATTAAAAAGTTAACTCCTTTTAACTAATACTTGCATAAATTAATGTAAATTAAATTTGTTATACAAATGTTTACATTAATGAATTAAAAAGGGGTGTGGCCTATTGTTTTTAGAAACAACTACTGTGAGTACCAGAAGATTCTGCTTATTTGTTTTTGAATATAAATAAGCGAACAAAATATCAGATAGTCAGTTTTAATTTTGCAATTAAAAGTGTTTTACAAATATTCGCAAGTATAAGGAATAATCGGTGGTACTTGAGCCTGGGTACTAATAGTGAAAGAATTTGAACTTAGTGGAATAGTAAATACAGATTTTACGATTCCGAATATTATTGATTCAAATTGTGGAAAAGCGGTGAAGTTTATCGTACATAAACTGGAGACCCTGGAATTCATTGTAATTAAAATCGGAAGTTGCTGTAACTGGTTGATAAATAAAGTTTGAGATTTTGTTAACTAAAGATCTGTCTTTTTACTGTCGTATTTGCTCAATAATCGAAAAGAACCAACGAAGAGTCGTTACAATATATATATATATATATATATATATATATATATATATATATATATATATATATATATATATATATATATATATATATATATATATATATATATATATATATATATATATATATATATATTTTTATTTATTTTGATTTGTATTATCTGAAGTATTATAGTCGAATGTTTATATTTTAATAAAACAAATACTTTTATTTAAAATATACACCTATATTTCAATTGTTAAATTACAATCATCCTCAGGGTTATATTTTATGATATAAAAGTTAAATTAACATAAACTTCAAAAAATTATAAAAATCAAAAACGAAAAACAATTAACAATAAGTAAAAAGTTCAAAGAATTCTTTGAACTTTTTACTTATTGTTAATTGTTTTTCGTTTTTGATTTTTATAATTTTTTGAAGTTTATGTTAATTTAACTTTTATATCATAAAATATAACCCTGAGGATGATTGTAATTTAACAATTGAAATATAGGTGTATATTTTAAATAAAAGTATTTGTTTTATTAAAATATAAACATTCGACTATAATACTTCAGATAATACAAATCAAAATAAATAAAATTATATATAAAGTCGAATAGATAATAAAAGTTGGTTATTTATAATCAAAAATTTACAAAAAATATATATATATATATATATATATATATATATATATATATATATATATATATATATATATATATATATATACAGTGTAATTATATATATATATATATATACAGTGTAATTCGCTTATAACGACATTGAAAATGACATCAAAATCCGTCGTTACATCCGAATGTCGTAATATGCGAAGTGTTCAATTTTTTTATCAGAAACAATTTAATGACAGTAGATAAGGTAGTAAATGTATCTGTAATTGTTGGAGACGAAACATTTATGGTATCTTCAGGTTCATTTTGAATATCTTCTATACGTTAATATTAGCTAAATTTATAATATCGTCGACAGTATCTTTTAATGTGGGCTCTTCATCTGCGAATAAAAATTTATAGCCATGATAAAACCATCCCAATTTTCATCACTCTTGACAGAAGTATTTACTTGGCCTATCCGATTAGTGGAATATCATCATCAGTATCGTAACTCACAGTGTTTGTATCATCATCGTCATCAATTTGCAAGAATTCGGTATGTCTAAATCAAATTGAAATACGACGTTTACTTACTAACACGATTTCTTGTTGTATAGCATCTACCAATTATAATGAGTTGTGCTTTGGTCATTTGTCATTTCTAACAATTTTTATTAAAAAATTCTGCCGATAGTGATTTTAAAATATTTTATTACATCCTTATCCTTCAACTGAAGAGCAGAAGACGTGTTGAGTAGCATAAGCACTAACTTACTAAATTTTAGATTTTTCAAGTAAATATGTGAGGGTCAATTATCCAACAGCTAATTTTTTTTAACTCGGTGTCCCATTTTCTTTAAAATATTCAATAATATTAGAGGCCATCTAGGGCTTTGTATCTCCCGTATTGTCCAAAGGTAGAGCCTTAATGTTTCTAAAAAACATGGGTGATTTACTTTTTCCTATCACAAGCCATTCATATTCGCTCTCAACTTACACATTTTTATTATTTAAATTTTTTTCTGGGGTCATTTTATAAAACACCCGTTTTTGCGACGTTGTAAATTTAATTTGCTTTGTAGCCGTCGAGCATTTTTTCGACTACGCTGATTGTTAGCTATTAGTCACATGTACTTCCATCAACACTTGCTGACTCATCAAAAATCACACTCTATGCTCCAAAGCACAATATATGTCTCACACGGATGCGAAAATTTCAGCTTGCCATACATTTGAATTCAGAATTTAACAGCGATGCAATTTCTTCTGTTTTCTTTTGCAATATTGAACAGATGTTTCAACAATTTTTGGATTGCTGTTGCTTAAACCCGATATATTCACGATTAACTTTTACTATACATGAACGATCAGGCCTGAAAACACACGTTCTGAATAATGTAAAGGAAAAGTGATCTCCGTCGGAAATCGAACCCGGCATCCTTGAGTTACAAGGCAAGCGCCTTATCAACTGAGCTTAAACTGCGACAATGTAAAATGTAAAAAATGTCTAAAATGGAAAGACATAGAGTATACAAACCACCAATTGATATTTAAATAAATCACAATTATTTTTTCTCATATCAAAAAAAACGTTTTTATTTTTTAAATTATAGGTCGCAATAAGCGAACAATCTGTACATCCATCTGTACAAATTTTACTGCAAAATTGGTCGCTATATCAGAAATGTCGTAATAACCGAAGTCGTTTTAAGCGAATATTTTTACATAGGAACAAAGGCAAGACCAACCATTACTTTGATTTTATGACGCTAAAGGCGAAATGTCGTTATAAACGAGGCCGTTATAAGTGAATTTCACTGTATATATATATATATATATATATATATATATATATATATATATATAATTTATATATATATATATATATATATATATATATATATATATATATATATATATATATATATATATATATATATATATATATATACATATATATATATATATATATATATATATATATATATATAATATATATATATATATATATATATATATATATATATATATATATATATATATATATATATATATATATATATATATATATATGTATATACATATATATATATATATATATATATATATATTATATATATATATATATATATATATATATATATATATATATATATATATATATATATATATATATATATATATATATATATATATATATATATATATATATATATATATATATATATATATATATATATATATATATATATATATATATATATATATATATATATTATATATATATATATATATATATATATATATATATATATATATATATATATATATATATATATATATATATATATATATATAATATATATATATATATATATATATATATATATATATATATATATATATATATATATGATATATATATTAGGGCGAAAACTTTAAACTTTTGGCATCCGATCCGGGAGCGCATTGATAAAAAGTTGCAGGGGTCTTTAAAACTAATATATTCCAAATTTGAGCTCAATCGGTTAATTCTCTCCAATGCCCCAAATTCGATTTATAAAGAAACCTCACTTTGAAATTAAACATTTTTTCAAACTGCTGGCGACTCCACAAATGTTTTTCAATTTTCAAATTTTTTTTTTGTTTCATCACAAATTAATAGTTTTTAAAATAAAAATTTTTTTTTTGTTAAATTAGATAAATTACATAACAAAAGGGTTGTTCAAAGTTGAAAATTTTTGAAATTTGAGTTTTTTTTGCCTTTTTTTAAAAAATATGGGAGTGCAAAATTCATTTTAGACAAAAAAAGTCTATCACAAAGTTTTAGTACATATTTTGTTGCGTTCAAAAATATATTATTTTTTTAAAAAGTTGTATTTGCTTAAAAGTTATGATTGTTTTAATAATAAGTAATTTTATATATATGAGCAATTTCACACAAGTTCAGCAAATTTTTGGGAAATTTTGACTTGCCCCTTTCAATTTTGATTATTTTTTGTTTATAGATAGTCTTTCATAAATAAAAAATACAAGTTCTCTTAGAATTTTTTTTTCGACCACGGGTATTCACAGGGTGCCCCTCAATTTTTTGTTATTTTGTGATGTGAGTGCATTTTGACGAGCAATCGTAGAAGAACTACTCAATCGATTTTCATAAATGATATGTCGTTGAATAGGTATTAGAACAAAGTTTTTAAAAATGTACACTGTTAATTTTTTGAAATAATTTTTAATGGTGTAACATAAGAAAAAAACGGTGTAACATAAGAAAAGATGGCACAGCCTCTTTTTTCTTTTTTTAAACTTAATTGAAGCTTATTTTATATCTAACTACTTGTAAAAGTTTAGGACATGTGGTATTTTTTGTTTTAAAGATAAAATTCGTTGTGCATATGACTGTCGGAATCAGTTTTTTTTGTTCTGAAGGAAAATTATAAAAATGGCGTTATAAACTAAGAGATTTTTTTTTATGTTAAATATCAAATATTTTCTCACAACATGAGATGTTAAATATCAAATATTAACTCACAACATCGGGATCAAATTGTAGAATAGTAATCGAAGGGTCAGTTTCTGATCCTTTCGATATAACATCAGGTGTTCGACAAGGTGATGCACTCGCGCCTGTACTGTTTAATTTGGCGCTGGAGTACGCGATAAGAAAAAGCCGAATTGAGACGCAAAACTGCATATATAATAAATCTAGTCAAGTTCTTGGCTACGCAGATGATATTCTGCTTCTCGGACGTAGAACGAGCGATATTAAAGATAGTCTCTCTCAGCTTGAAAAAATGCTAAACGACTTGGATTATGCATCAACACCGGCAAAACTAAAGTGTTAACAACATCTAAGAACATACCTCCGGAAATCTGGATACTGGCGACTACGAAGTGGACGCGTGGAAAACTTCAAATACCTCGGGTCTGTAATAACATCGTCAAATGAAATGCAGGCAGATATCAAAGCCCGTGTCTCTGCCGCATACAGAGCTTT
>CAVNZG010000989.1:0-16963 GCA_963693315.1 Diogma glabrata
CTAATCGGAAATTTAATTTCAACGCACGCAATTCCTCAAATGGGGCTGGCAGTGACTCCATTGTAACATATGTATGACTAACCTAATTAACATACAAAACATCTGTTATTCTTTCTATTAAATTAACTTAAATAACTAAGCAAAATCATCAATCAAAACAACAATGAAAACAAATAATATAGAACGAATTAAGTACATTCAACTTAGCTCATATAACCGAAATTCTCACAATGTTTTTTTAAATCACGAAATATAATCTATATAAAATTTTATAAAATTTGATGACCACAAACTAAAGTATTACAAAAATTAAATAATATTAGATATATGAAAATATATATAATTTCTGCAGAATATGGAGAATATATTTATTTCATATATAATGGACCGACCCTAGTAGCACACGGGGAAGTTATGAAGACAAAAATCGAGCTTATAAAGTTGAAATCGGGGAAATGGACTTTATTATTGCTTGGTATTGCTAATAAATAGACACTAGGCTTTGTAGCAAAATTATGCCTCTATTGTTTCCTGCAAATGTAGTTTATAAAGAAATATAAAAGCGATATGTTAAAAATGGCTTTGTTAAGTCTTTTATAGTAGATTTAAAATTATTTATAAAGTGACGTGGTGGTATGTCTCGTTTATAGTTTTTTACCGTATGTTAAAAAGACACTAGCCTTTGTACCAAAATTAAGCCTCTATAGTTTTCTGCAAATGCAGATTATAAAAATATTTCAAAAAAATATTTCAAATATTTTTAACAACACTGTTATAAAGCTATTAAAACAAGAGATGTGGAAAAGTCTTTATATAATCCTGTTTAAAGATACTTAAAAGCTTTAAAAAAAATACGAACGGCACGATAGAAAAAAAACGAAACATTTTTCGATTAAAAAGAAATAACAAACAGATTACATTAAACCGAGGCATTGACTAAAACAATTTGTGATTTCTAATTGTTCGTGCGTGTTTACTTGTGTTTGCGTAGGTTTGTTATTGTTAATTTCTGGGTTTTTATATTTTTACAAATATTTCTAGAAAGTAGTACAGAAATTTTTTTAGCAAAAACCACTAATTATATTATTTGTGCACAACGTTTGAGGTATCAGAAATTGATTTTTGTAAAATTGGTTTAGTTAAAAAATTTCATTACAAATTTGAGTTAAAGCGGTATGTTAGTGTAATGTTTTTGAGGTTATATATTTAGATTTGTGTTTTACAAAGATTTTTACATTTGTGTTTTACAAAAACGCTACCAACAAATTTTTAAAAATTAATTGCCGATACCTTAAAATGAAGTGTAATTATAAATCAATTGATGTTTTTCAATCAATTGATATTGATGTTTTTCAATCAATTGATCGACATCAATTGATTGAAAAACATCAATTGATTTATAATAACACAGTTAACAATTACTCATAAAAATTTTTGTGAAAATAAACTTTGAGTAAGAAAACGAAATGAATTCTCAGCGCCGTCGCTCAAAAAGAGTGACCTAAGAAAAACTACTCTGCCATGTTGAATGTAAGTATAAAAAAGGCAAAACATTTGATGAACTATATATTGATACAAATCACGTTTCTTCATAGCAAAAAAAATCAAAACTTGATGAAAAGTATGACCTTGAGATATTAAAGCAAGTTTCACCATCTTTACTGAATATTGATGTGAAATCGGTAGCTTCTATTGCTTCATCGCCACCTCTAATCTTACAAACAACTTCTGAAGATGCTAGTGCTTCTGTTCCGTTATCAGAAACCATCGCAGTCATAAGTCCTTCAAATATAAATTCAAGCGATCAGAATGAAGAGCCGTACAATCAGACAAGACAGGAGATCTCCGATACTGCTAAACAGTCATATATAATCATGCCGGACGGACGAATTATTGAAACATTACAAGGTTGGGAAGGTATGGAAGCCATTGAAAACGAAACATCCACAGTGTCCTTGCTTGCCAACATCAATGTCTTAACTGATGAGATACGGAGAATGCGTGTAGAATTGTAAGACACAATGAAGAAAATTGACGAATTGTACGATGTACTAATTAAGGGAAGAAGTGTCCAAGCACTGGTAAAGAACAAGCACATTCACTTTAAATTTGCAAGAATCGACACGGCTGAAGAAGCAATTTTGTTCGAAGAAAATTTGAAAAGTGAAGAATATGAGGAAGCAATGGTATGTATATTATACATACGGATTCTATCTTGCAAGATTTTTGTCTATAATTATCCTGTATTTTTTGTAAAAAGTTGGCTCATTTAGCAGATGATCGGGCACGGAGTTCTCATTTGAGAGGAAATAATGTGCCACTTGATCTGGTCGACAAAGTGTTCACAAGGGCATTTTTCGACCATGTTTCTTGGACTGGCATTGCAAAGAAGGATTGCAGAACAAAAGAATGCTTCAGTCAGTTTATCCGTATTCGAAAATTTTTCTTTAACTTGTGTAATTCGGTGGACAAAAAATTTTACAATGTCCATGTGTGATTGTTGGTTGAAGAATGTGGCTATTGGGACTAGCGACGCAAGATCAAAGGTCAAAGGACTTCGGATTTCTCGCATTAAAAACCGAAAAACTACTGCTAAAATCTTGTGTTCCGATAAACCAAAAGAAAATTTAATCGAGTTAGCATAGAATAGCTGCGTTGTCGCAGATAAGATGCCTGCGAATCTTTTGCCTAAATCAGCCACAACGGAAATTAATCTTCTTAGGACACCATGCAATAACAAAAATATTGTTGAGAAAATGACACTTGCCAGACCCGACCATTATTCGTAAAGGCAGTGACATCAACGAAAATGAAGATTCCACTAGCGGTACAGATGATCAAGATGGTTTTGGTAGACATTTTGGCCACGAAATAAAAGATGTGAACATCATTAATGAGTTGTCTGTGGTATGTAAGACATTTTATATTTGTATGGTAGGAACCAAGCTGTCATTTTAATGTTTGTTTTATTTCTATAGGCTTCTGAGATTAGTCAATTTATACGACGGCAGACTCACGCATCAAATCGGTTGACTAGAGAGGCGAAATAATAGGAGAAATAATAGAAGAGGCGAAATAATATGTTTAATGAATGAAATAATAGGAGAGGAGAAATAATATGTTTGATGAATGAAGTTAACAAATGTTTATATTTATTTTGTAATTTTTATTTTATTGTTTATGTTTATTTTGTAAATGTAAATTTTTATGTTTTATTCTTTTATAATAATATACGTTGTTCAATTAAATGCTCTTCTAGGACTAATATTTTTCACTCATGCATTTTACAAACGTTAAAGAATGAAAGTTCAAGCTCTTACAATATTTCATTAAATGACTACGTTTGAACATCCTAGCCTCATGTTTGGATATAATTAATAAACTAATGTTGGCATATATATAAAAATTACTTATCTTTATTGTGTGCAAACTGCGAGGTTTATTGAGTTATATACAGTTTTGTGTGTGCAATAATGGCAAAAAAACATACATGCCGTCTTTTTCATATTTGAGGCACACAACTTTACATTGAACACAGTTAATATCTGCTATTTTCGAATGTGAATTGCAATTACGACGAACAGAATGAATACCTAATAATGGAGTATTCAAGAAACTTTCACTTGTTGAATATTCAGAATAGCACAATTTCACATTGCTTTTGCCTACTGAAATCACTTTTGTCAATCGGGCAATTTTGTCTAAATTTGTCAGAAACCAGCTTTCTTTCTCTCTAGCTGCTGAGAGAGTAAATTCTCCATTAATTTCAACTGCATAATAGTAACCTATTGTTTCGTTGTTATATTCATCAGGGTTTCGGATCTGTGTTATTAGGTATGCTGGAATGTTGGTGCTCCCACACGGTTCTTTGAGAACAACGGATGGTTGTTGTGTGCAACTTCTGTTATCTAATATATCCATTATATTGTAGATCTTCTTTGAAGGACTATTGTTGTCGTAATCTTCCAGTATTCGTTTTGCCACCTGTGCTAGTGGACGATTTCCACTACGCACAAAGCGCTTTATTCTACCGAGCATATTTTCAAAAGGATATGTGGTGAATGTGTGCAACTCACCGAATTTTTCCACTTCATCCACAAGATGACATAAATTATGCACGTTGCTTCTAATATAATCGATCCCGTACAAATCTGTATAACCTTCAATAAAATCATCTATCATGCAACGAGCGACATGCAGATGTTCAACATATCGTTTTAATGAGCATATAGTAACAGCGCAGAACAATAAAAGAAAATTTTTATATGCATCAACTGTTAAATGATCTTTTAAAGCAACAATTCCAACATAATGCAAAAACGACCTATATTCCGTTCCTTTCCAATGACTGAGGCAGTCCAATCCCCTTGTAGCGCGTTGAAATTCTCTTGTCAAACTGCAATCTTTTAGGTATGATGAAATTTTGTTTGCAGTTTGTAAAGAGAATCTTGACTCTGATATACGACAGCGGCGATCGTCGTTGATTGTGTTATATTTACTTCGACTTTTTGAGGGCTTGTTAAACGTACCATCACGCCACCCATAAAGAAGCCGCTTCATAACTCCCAAATATAGTAGATGCAGTGAATCACCAATTGGAAATGCGTTAATCATGTCTATGGGTAATCGCAGAAATGGTGTCGGCACTTTATGATGGGGTCCATACGCTTTATTTCTAAACCCCGCAACCGTGCGTTTTTCGGAATCAATTTCAGGAAAAACATTAGTTCGAGAAAAATTTGAATATATGCCAGTTGTAGTGCATTTTAAGCAACCGTGTTGTGAGTTAAAATTTGCAGTGCCTGTAAAAAGTAAAATGAAACGTCGTTAAGCGTTAAAATGTGCAGTTTGTATCATAAAACATACCAACCTTTGACAAAAGCACGCGCTGGCGAGTCACAAACGAAACATCTCAATGACACACTGACTTTGTGTGAGTTTATATACAATCCGCTAGTCATTATTTCTTCCAATTCATCAACAAGTGGCGAAAAATATGTGTCAATATCAGTTATCTTTGATGCACCACAATATATACCAACCACCATTGGGGTTAGCTTGGGTAACTCAAAAATATTAAACAAAATAGGTCGAAATACTACTTTTTAACTATTAAACACTGGGACTCCGTCAATATTGATATTCAAAGAGATTGAAATGGACTTGTTTAAATCTAGAAAAACATTATGCAAACATTTTCTTAATCCATTGTGCCAGTATTCGCCGTTACCATTGATTGTTTGCACCGGAATAACACTCTGGTGAGTTTGTAGCAGAGTTCTTGCATCTTGTGGCATAGAATTTTTTCCCAAATGTGTATTAATTATTTTCAATAAACTATTCAACGAAATATGACTGATACGGTATTGCAAAGCCCAATCTCTTAAAATGGTTTGAAAATTAGCATTGCGTGATAAATCATGATCTTCATCGTCACCATCTGATTCATTGTAATCTACTAATAATTTCATTATCTTCGATGTTCGTTAAATAATAGTTGTTGCAGTTATCGTCCTTATTACTTACTGCTTCCATTTTGGATTGCTTTGTTCCTTTATTGCTCTCGGAATCGTTGATTGGTGCTCCAGACAAGAAGGGTGATAAAGACGATGTAGTTGGCTGTTGTCCTGCAGTTGCTTCAGTGGTATTAGAATCAGTAATGCTATTGATTGTATTACTCCGCATTGACAACAAAAACTTTTTCACCTTTTGCACTTTATGTTCGAAAGTTTCACGTTCTAATTTTAATTTTCGGTAATACGTACCACTTCTTTTAATTGTTTGCCACGCACGGCTCATATTTTTAATGCTCAACGACAAGTTTTATATTGATTTTAGATGGTTCGACTTTGAACGAGTTTCATGTGAAAACTATAGAAATTTGACATACGGAATAAACACATTTTTATAAAGCTATATACCTTTATGATAACAAATATAAAGACAGAGATTAATCAGAGGTCATCTCACAAATTTCTCATACCGTTTATAACATTTACATTACATTAAATTTTTGTTTTTGAATAAATTTATTAAACTCAGTTATGGATTCGATAAATGAATCCTTTGCTAGCTTTTTTATATTTGAGGTAAAATCGTAATGATTTTAAATAAATCTTTTGGTCTATAAAACAGAACATTTATTTGAACTAATTTTAAACATATTATCGACCATTTTTGTCTTTATATAACACATTTACAAAGCCAATTTATGAAAGTTTTGTTTCGCATACATCGTTTTACTAAAGTATATAACAGGTAGTCTAGTGGATAGCGTTCATGACTGGTAAATGATGGGTCGTGGGTTCAAATCCAACAGGTAACAAAATTTAGTATACAAAATTATATAACATTTAAATCCCGTTTCTAATATGATTTCAGATAGTAGTTAGAGTTAGTAAAGTTTGTCAGACAGAAATTCATAAAGTAATTAAACAAGAAAATGTTTTTTTTAGTTTTTTTTATAAAATGTATTTTAACGACCTTTAAAAAACGTCTTTTAAAGATTTTACATAATCTTTTTTTAAAGAATTTATTATTTCACTTTAAAAGCTATTTTAAAAGGGTCCAAACAAGAAGTTTGTCTTTTAAAACATGCTTTAGTAAATCCTTGATATGTACCTTTAAAAAGTCTTGAAGAGATACTTTACCGAGCATCTTCAAAGAAAACTTAAAGGAGAAATTGTCTTTATACTTCATACGCCAAATGGGCTTTATAGGCCCCTATAAATGCTTCTTAAAGACAAATATGTTGTCTTTCTACTTTTCTTTAAAAGACCTTGGAAAAATACTATAAAACCTTTTTGTGCTAGTAGGGAATCAATATAGATTCAAGCTTAAGGCTATTTTAATTGCTTGTTGGAAATTAACATTTTACAGTCGATCAAATTACCTGGGCAGTTAATAGAAAAACCCGGGTAGTCGAGTATGTTTAAAAAGCCAAAAATATCTGGGTACTCGGGTACTCGATAATTGACATTGAATATCGTAGGCTTTCCTACTACTGATAGGGATCGTATCAGGCACACTGAACAGGCCCTAATCAGTAATGTAGCGCCTCAAACTACCCAAATTGTATCAGGCAGCCCTACTAGAACTGGACCAGGACCGGCTCATTTAAAATAAGGAATTAACTCCAACATATATTAGTAAAATTTACTACTACATACATTAGAAAAAAAATATTTATAAAAATTGTCTACCGTTATACTTACCTATATGTATTCATAACGCAGAGAAGCGATAACTAAAGTATATGTAAAATTTTGCAAACTATGTTTATCTAAAATGGATCACTAGTCACTAGTAAATTTTAACCGAATGAAATTTATTAAAATAAAATAGGGCTTAGATCAGGACAAATAGGGCATACCTTAATTGGAAAATCAGCTATGATTCTGGTTCGGTCCTGGTCTGGCATTTACTACTAAGGATGAGATAGATTTTCGAAATCCGGGCATGATCAGGACAAATACGGCACGCCCTAGTAGTGAAATCAGGTATGATTTCTGATAAGGGCCGGATGCAAATGCCCTATTAGAATTTACCTTATTACACCGGCCCGGATCATAATAGGGTATACCTGTACAAATTGCAAGTAGGGTAATGGAAACATGTATACCACCAATATCAGCTAGCACCTAGCTTAGAAAAAATTTCATATCACCAACGGCGCTACACAACCCCTGTTTTTCGTTTTTTTCAAAATTGCCAGGCTAACTTCAACTTAAAAAAAAATAATGTTTGCATCATGGTTGGTCTCCGCCAAGCGCGTCGAACGTTTGCAAACATAAATTATGTTAGAGCAGGCAAAATTTTAGCATGAACAAATGTTTCATAGCATTTGTTAATATACCATACCATTCGGTAAATTAACAAATGTTAGCAAAAGTTTGTTAAAAATTATGGTTCCAAACGGCCGGCGTGCTTAGTGAAGACCAACCCTCATAAAATAAATTACACCGGTGAGATTAAATTCGAATAAACTCGAGCACAATGCAGCATAACCTTCCTTTTTTTTAAAATGACGTGGCTAACTTCTACTCAAAAAACTGATGTTAGCTTTATAATATGTTTTCATTGGGGACAGGAAATTTTTTTCTGAGTAGCTCAGAGTAACTTTACTCGAAAAATATTTTCAGTGTGCTAATTTATTTCCATTAGTGATATGGAAATTTTCCTGGGTAGCACAACTGTAACACAATACCTTCCATTTTTATTTTCACAAAATATCGGGGCTAAATTCAACTCCAAAATACTGGCTGTATAACATGTTTCCATTTACGATATGAAATTTTTTCTGAGTGACACTGCGCAAGCATAATACAGCACAACGTTTGTTTTTTATGTTTTTTTCTTCAAAATGGTTGGGCTAATATCTTCTCAAAAAACGTCAGAGCTAAGTTAGAGGGCATTTCAAATACTAAACCTAAGATTCAAGAATTATACGCCATACGAGTTTTGAATATTCCATTATTTAAACAACAGAATTCATGTTGATTGTATTTCCCGAACAAAAATTTCATTCTTCTAATTGGTATTTTATGTAGCAGAGGTCATGATTTTAATGCTGTTAGTGGTCAACAATTGAAACGATTTTGTAAAAATCGTATAGTAGTATATGAATAATAATTAAATCTATCTTGCCTGAGCTTGTTTATTTTTAAATGTATACTTACCCCGGGCCATGATATGTTATGGTAATCGACTTATCATTTCACTCTCGTATATATAATTTTTATCAATTTCTGTTGAATACACAGAATAATTTATATAAACAATTTTTAATATATTTTTTGTTAGTTTCAAAACCAAAAATCATACAAAAGCAAATATATATAAATAAATAAAATGCAATTTAAGTTATCAACATCTGAAGGTTCGTTCATTTTTCTTTCACTGTATGGATTTCTGGTATACGAATATATATAGTATATATATATATGCTTGATTAATGTGCGTGATTTTAATTTCATATGTTTCGTTTTGAAAATATTTTTTTTTCGTATTTGAAAGTTTAATAAAATTAAATAAAAATAAATGTTATACTAATAATATAATAAATGATAGTTTAACAGGTTATATGGTGATAAGAGAATTTTTGTTTTTCAATAGAAACCAACAAAATTAATTTTGAAATTGTTGACTTTCTATTAAATGCCGGGTTGTAACTTGATTTTATGTTTGATTTTGTTATTATTATAACACGATTTTTCCAAGTAAAATTGAACTTTCTTATCCCAGTTCGAACGTTTTTCAGTCCCATAAAGGATATCCTATATA
Source organism: Diogma glabrata (assembly GCA_963693315.1). Lineage (NCBI taxonomy): Eukaryota > Metazoa > Arthropoda > Insecta > Diptera > Cylindrotomidae > Diogma > Diogma glabrata. The sequence continues at coordinate 9,283 of CAVNZG010000989.1, forward strand.
CACAAAGCAATTGGGCTTATTAAATCATTATGTCAATAAAACTCTAAAGTTGACATAGTGGATAATTGATAAGATCCGGTTCATAACAATAATAAAAAAGTAACAATCCCAAGCAGATTTTATTCGATGTTCCTAAAAACAAACTACAGAAGAGAAATTGATGGTATGTGAAAAAAATGGGCAAGGAAAATGAATACTTCCTTGCTCTTTTTTACTAAATGAAACTATGATGTCATAATAAAGTTGATCGACCTTTATACAAAAAAAATTAAATAAAACTGTCGTTCGTTATTTGCTGATCTAGAGCTGTTTGTGTTCTATAAACTGATGTAATAGCCAATTTTAAAACTTATGTTTTTTTGATATTTTATGGTTAAATTAATTTGATTGGCTCAAAAAGCATAAAAATCCTCCTAACCCAATTTTTATTTTAAAATTACATAATTTACTGTATTTATACCAACTTCTCTGTTAATAGTAAAAACATATTATTTGAATTCGTAATGCAAATAAAATCAAAATCAACTGCATCGTCATCATCATCATAAAAATAAAAATGAAATAAATTGTAACAGAAAAAAAAATTATAATAATAAAAAAAAAATTACGAAATATTTATAAGAAAATGAAGACAAAAAAAAATTTATTTGAACTTAATAATTACAACAAGTAAATATAATACTTATTTCTCGATATCGTATTTAAGTTCTTTTGTTTTTGTTCATGATTAATCATGATGATGTTAATTTGTGAGAAAAATTTATTTTAAAATTGAGGTTATACTAACCAATAGATTAAATCTAAATGATTAAATTGGTTGTGGTAATATTTTTGTACCACCAAACAAAATTAGGATAATAGCTACGTAATACGTAAATTACGCACTAGTTCATAATGACATAGTGTAAAACTAGCACTGAGTAATAATGCCATCGTAACGGTATTTCCTTTGCTTTCCCGTAAACAGATCTTTAAATGATGTTTAGTTAGCAGTCGCGTTGGGCGGAACAAAGATGAAAACAACATAAAAAGAAAACAAATAGCTAAATTTTATAAATATTAGAGAACAAAAAAATTGGTAAACAATCCAGCATTTGTAATTAATTTGTATTCATATTTTTATACTTGGGCGCCGATTTTTTTGCTTGCTCGTTAACAAAGCCCTTGATGATGTTAAGGTGGTGCAGTACGTTGCCAGCTAGATTACGGTCAAGTTGGGCTTTCCACCTATCAACAAGAACTTACAGTGCTGCTAATTTCTTCAATAGAGCTTATAATCTTCTTAGGGTGTACTCACAAATACAACTAATACCCACAACCTCCAATCTATTATACTTCATTAGCAGAAGTGGCCCAAAATTTTAGCTATTCGTTTGATTTGTTGTATTTGGGCGACAGTGTAACGATGCTTTCCCGTTAACATAGCGCCGTAATGATTTTTAAGTGGCGCAGCACATTTTCGGCTGGGTTGAAGTCGTGTTGGGTAGGATCTTTCCACCTATCGTCAAGAGCTTATAGTGCTGCTAGTATCTTCAATACAACTTATAATCTTTTAAGGGGATAATCACATATACAACTGATACCCACTACCCACTAATACTCCCATTCTAATTTACTTCATTAGCAAAAGTGGCCCATAATTTTAGCTAATCGATTGATTTGTTGTATTTGAATTTGTTTTATTTGAGCGCCAGTGTAACGATATTTGTTTTGCTTTACTATGTTAACAGCAGGTTGTATGCTCTACTATCCTAGAGCTGTTTCAGAAAAAAGTTTAATCTGAAATGTTATTTATTTCTCGCATCAGCTCATGACTTTCATTGCAAAATTATAAAAATTCTGTTACATTTCTCTGACTCAACCGTGTCTTAAGTGTACCTATCCAAGTGTTGTAATTGTGATATTAAAATGAAGACCATTTTAGATCACTCCTTAAGGTCTCGTGGATGAAATATCACCCATATCGCATCCCGACTAGCATTATATAAGGGCTCAGATCTGGACCGGATACGGATTTCCCTACTACTGATAGGGACCGTATCAGGCACACTGAACAGGTCCTGATCAGTAATGTAACGCCTCAAACTATCCATACCGGATCAGGCAGCCCTACTAGAAACGGACGAGGACCGGATCATTTAAAATAGGGAATTTTCTTTAACATACGCATTAGAAAAATTAGACAATTTGCTGCTACATACATTAGACAAAAATGTTTATAAAAATATTCAATCTTTATACTTACCTATATGTATTCACAACGCAGAGAAGCGATAACTAAAGTATATGTGAAATTTCGCAAACTATGTATATATAAAATGGATAATACTCTAGTGAATTTTAACCAAATGAAATTTATTAAAATGAAATAGGGCTCAGATCAGGACAAATAGGGCAAACCTTAATTGGAAATTAGATATGATTCTGATCCGGCGCTGGACCGGCATTTACTAGTAGGGATGAGATAGGTTTTCGAAATCCGGGCCGGATCAGGACAAATACGGCACGCCCTAATAGTGAAATCAAGTATGATTTCTGATAGGGGCCGGATGCAAATGCCCTATTAGGATTTACCTTATTACATTCTGATCCGGGCCGGATCATAATAGGGCATACCTGAACAAATTGCTAGTCGGCATGTTGTGCATTTACCGTGCTTAATAAGAGTGTGGAGCGGTACGTTAAAATAGATCGTATCCCAATTCTATAATGAATAAAATGAAGTGTATTTTTATCTAGAAAACTGCAAAAGAGGGACTTAGATTTGCCTTATGTTCGTGCTGCGCTTCTGTAGGGTGCTCTTTCTCTGGCGTATTTGCCTCTTAGCTGTAGTTTAACAGTTTTTTGTAATGATAACCTTAACTGGTTTCATCTGCTTCAAGAGGTCATTTTGTTTAGTGCTTTTAGACCCCTTTTTATTGAAAATTACTTCCTCAAACTGCCAGTTATTACATTTACTTGATCATCAGCGTACGCAACTTCTGAGACTCCATCTATCATGCTAGTGTCTAAGACTTTATTCTAAAAAAAATTTGCAAGAATAGCCTCTTGCGAACTCCTCTTGTAATAGTATTTTCCACCGAATCTATATCATCCTTAATTATCAATTTTCTTGTAATTAATCATTCAGCAGTCTATGGAGATTAATCGCATAACCATCCCTTGTAAGATAACTCGTGACGCTTGTCCATCATAAATTATAGAACTCACCCGATATATCTATGAAAATGCCAATTGAGCGCACTTCATGTCGATTTATGGGACCATTTCTGTAAGTGTAATAACCGCGTCTTCGGTAGAACGACTCGATCTGAAGCCATACAGCTTAATGCTTATTCACAACTTACCACTCAAATCAATGCAATTTTTTTTCTTGAATTTATTATTTTAGCCAGAACTGAAAGGACCTTATTTGGGTTCTCCAAAAGTCCCTTTCACCAGCTTTGGAAACTTTAATTAGCCGACCAATCTTGCACTCTATAAGAAAAAAATTAAATCTGAGGCACCTATATTGAAGAGTTTTAATCACGTGGGAGCTAAAACAATCCCTAACTACTATAACAAGGTCATCGACTGTTAAATCTAAGACATCCTGAGAATCATACAGTAGCGGCGCTAACGTTCTGGTCTCTGCTTGCTCAAATGAGTCCTATCTATCTTTTGGTGCCAGGATGTTGAGTAATGCCTTGTTAGAGGTCCTCCTGATGTTACCGTTTGAAGAGACTGTACCATTGTATCACTCGGTTGCTGTTCGAAGAGCGGTACCTGATACTCACGGTACCACCCTACGTTGTGCAGGCTTTTCAGTCTAATATTTAAGTATAAAACCCTAAATAAATTTAATTTGTTCAGCTAACAACAACGCAAGGACATATAGTTCTTGATTCACAAAAGTTAATTCGAAATTGAAACCAATTATGTTGACTAAGGAAGTTTCAACATTTGAATTTGTTAAATTAATTTTTTTCGTTTACATTTTCACTCCCACTCTATCAAAGCTCAGTAAGCAGTTGAGCGGATTTCATGTATTAGCTACTGTTTAATTTATTTTAGGTTGCCACACCGGGGTCACCAATTATGAAGCTTGTTAGGTAACACAATAGTTTTTTTGGTTCGTGTTTTTATACTATTCTTGATGAACAGTTTTTCTTTAGACTTTCAATAAAGATTTAAGTAATTAGTTTGGAACTAAATGTATTTAACTCAATTATCGATAACCATTTTCGTCGGCACTTTAAAATATTTGATAACAAATCATCTCTGAGCATCTCCGCTTGATCTATGAAAACCATGAATATCTATTTCATTCATGCAATTTAGCAAAATTTTAAGGTAATATCAAAGTAAACAGATATATCAACCACAAGTTAGGCAAACAACCTAAAAAATAAAATTTGTTACCGTTAACTAAAAGTGATGATCAAAAAATTTTATGAAATAACGGACAGCCAATGAATAACTATCAAAAGAATCACGTCAGAGTCACCAATTGTAGTTTCACGCTATTAACTTGTTGTGCTGTTTTCTTTTTTTACACTTTAGTCTTCATCTTCTTTGTCTTGCCCAGGATCGAAAATCAGTGATCTAAAAGAAAACTCAACACTATGTTTAGAAAAATTCAATTGTATTATATTATTATTATATTTGCGAAATAAAAACAAGTGTTATTAATTTTTAATTTATGCTATGTTTAGAGACGTTACACTGATAGAAAAAATTCGTCCACCACAGTCTCAATTAGTGCTAACCAAATAGTTTTGTTACATTGAATTCAAAATTCAGTTATCCTATATCCTCCTCAATTGGATGCCTATTTTGCAAGTTTAAATCGATATATTGGTTCAAATTTTTTTGGCACAGTATGCTGGAGGGAATGTCTGGAAATCCATGTTATGAAAATTAGTCGAACAATGACGATTTATACAGAACACTGGCCGTAAATCGACAAAACTAAGTAATTCCCATTGAGTTGTAGAAAACTACTCGAAAAAACCCAATTGCTAGTAACTCATTTGTAAACCACGTTGATCACCATGCGGACACCTGCTACTATATTATTAAACAGTCATAATATTTCAAAAATTCGTTTAAGTGCGCTTTTTCTTCGAACCACTTCTATCTGTTATCCAACAAATATAAATATAAAGATAAATCAAAAGTCACAGTTAATTTGTCACTTGTCAGTGAAAAAAATTCAAATTTAAATATTTATAAATTTTTTAACAAAACACTATTGGCTTTCATTCTATGATATAATTTTATTTCTTTCTCCAATTAACACTTCACTTTATATTACTTTTACCACTTCACTTTTTAATGATTTATATTGTTGAAATCTAATTTAAAATTTATTTTTATTGTATTTTGAATCGTAAAATAAAAAATCAAATTATTTAAATTAAAGAATTATGGGACACACTTAATATATATAATAAATATATTTATTAGAAATAATATGAATCCACTTAACTGTAGAGATTGTTACATTTCACTTTTTTGATTTAAGATAACCAAAAAAAATTAACAAAACCATGCGATAATTAAATATGAAATTAAAGGCAGTTGAACATCGACATCCACCCACCTTGAACGATTTAAATTGTTTCTGAATCTTGAACGGAAGGACTTGATGTTTTATCTAACGCGAAGGCGGTATTTGTTACAAAACTAAATCTATGAACTGGAAACTTGCCTAAAATTGTTTAGTATCACTATCTAAACCTTCTATGAGCTTCATTGAATTGTAAGCAACCATTCTTAATTGAAATATCAAATACCCAACTTATCCTCCATCAAACGCTTTGCTTCAAATTCACAACCTTGTCAACGCCCTCCTTATTCCTCTTTTATAACGAACAATAAAGTTCATTCAATTTACCAAAAAAATAAAACGAATTAAACGTATGAACTATAAATTAATGTAACAGATCATGTTAACCCAAATTAAACCACCAAATCAACATATTCAGCTTTTATTTGTACTTCATTGAAATTAAACAACCATAAAAAACCATAAAACAACAACTATACGAACTAATAAAAATAAACAATAAAAAAGCAACATAGCTTAACATTCACTCCTCTATGTAGTAATGTAAAATAAAATTCTATGTTTTATAAATAGAACTAAAAACGAAACTCAACATCGGTCTCACTTAAAAACAAAAAAAATTAAAGAAAACAGAAAATCAAAAGAAAAAGAAAATTAAATCGTTTATAATTTTAAAATGTTTTCCTCCTTATTTTTGAAAAAAAAAAAAAAAAATAATAATAAAAAACGAAGAAAAAGAAAAAAAACGAAGAACAAAAGAAATCGACGTCATTATAGTCTTATTAATTAAAAAACTAAGAAACATCAATAAGCAGTTTTCTTGTTAATTGTTCACACGTGTGAAGTGTGTTGTGGTTACACATTTACACTAACATTACATTTCGAATTGTTTTAGTTAAAAATAAAAATTAAATTAAAAACTGTTTTTAAAAATTATAGTTAATCCGTTGTTTCATTATAAATCGTAACAATTTTTGTTTGAAATAGTTAAAAACACGAACTGTCAATGTCGTATCAGAATATGATGGCATGACATTTGATGTTTAAATATGATAAAATTGTTTTGGTTGGTGGTAATGACATTTGTTGCATGCAAAATGTTAAAACGAACTTAAAAATGTTCTATAGATAATAAAGAATAAAATATTGCCTCTAGAACTGTGAGATCGATATTTTCAGCTCCATAAATTGTTTCCTTAAAATAGGTTTTAGAGTTATCATGTGTTCAAACTTGACATATTGAAGAGATTTATGCAATTAAAATAAATTAGTTTTAACGTAGTAAAAAAAATAAAATTATGGTCCTTCGAGCCGGATTTACATGTGATATGTCATGTTAGCTCGTATTGCAGCCCTGCTATTGACCTGGGACGGAATAAGTGAGTTGTCACCTCCGTAGATCATAAATTAACGAAAACATTACAAACTAAGCAAAAAATAATATTACGGTCCTTCGAACCGGATTTACGTATGATATTATGTCATGTTACCTCGTATGGCAAAAGAAGGGACGAGAGAACCACCCGTAGTACAAGTAAACAAAAAAATTACAAGCAACAAAAAGCAATCCCTCCATTCAAACAATTGTGGAGTACCTCATTGCCTACCTGAGTGTAACGTATTTTGCCCTTTTTGTACAAGATAAAAATTAATTACAGATCGCTAGAATGCTTCTGCAAAAACAAAATCAGATACCACCAGCCAAGGTGATATCTTAGGGGTGCTAGCGGATGAACTGTATTCATAATTTTCTATTGATCATGAAAATTTTTCTAAAATGCAACCTGCGTGATCTTCTTCAGTTATTCCTTTACACAAAGAAAATCAATATCGTTTTCGAAATGAAAAAATTTGAATTTTAATTAGAATTTGATTGGCACCTTAAAACCACTGCTACTTAATCTTATGTTCCCGTTTTAGAGACAGCTTGATGGAAAGGATTTCCTGAAAAAGGTAAGATCCAACTAATCATGGAACGGGATGATTGCACAGAAGGCAAAATCATCCATTGCATGTAAACGCCAGAAAACAAGAAAGAAAGAAAGAAAGAGAGAGAGGAAGAGAGAGAGAGAGAGAGGAAGAGAGAGAGAGAGAGAGAGAGAGAGAGAGAGAGAGAGAGAGAGAGAGAGA
>CAVNZG010000990.1:0-78000 GCA_963693315.1 Diogma glabrata
GTATCGTTGAAATAAGAGTTTTCTCTGAAATTAACTTTTTTCATATTTTATTACTGTAGACCAAAAAACAATAATAAACCCAAATTTTGAGAACCCTGGGATAACCTGCTTAAGAGATATTCTCAACCTTATATTCTTTAACATTGACTGAAGCAAGCAAGGGTATCGTTGAAATAAGATTTTCTCTGAAATTAATTTTTTTCATATTTATTACTGTAGACCAAAAAACAATAATAAACCCAAATTTTGAGAACCCTGGGATAACCTGCTTAAGAGATATTCTCAACCTTATATTCTTTAACATTGACTGAAGCAAGCAAGGGTATCGTTGAAATAAGAGTTTCTCTGAAATTAACTTTTTTCATATTTATTACTGTAGACCAAAAAACAATAATAAACCCAAATTTTGAGAACCCTGGGATAACCTGCTCAAGAGATATTCTCAACCTTATATTCTTTAACATTGACTGAAGCAAGCAAGGGTATCGTTGATATAAGAGTTTCTCTGAAATTAATTTTTTTCATATTTTATTACTGTAGACCAAAAAACAATAATAAACCCAAATTTGAGAACCCTGGATAACCTGCTTAAGAGATATTCTCAACCTTATATTCTTTAACATTGACTGAAGCAAGCAGGGTATCGTTGAAATAAGAGTTTCTCTGAAATTAACTTTTTCATATTTTATTACTGTAGACCAAAAAACAATAATAAACCCAAATTTTGAGAACCCTGGGATAACCTGCTTAAGAGATATTCTCAACCTTATATTCTTTAACATTGACTGAAGCAAGCAAGGGTATCGTTGAAATAAGAGTTTCTCTGAAATTAACTTTTTTCATATTTTATTACTGTAGACCAAAAAACAATAATAAACCCAAATTTTGAGAACCCTGGATAACCTGCTTAAGAGATATTCTCAACCTTATATTCTTTAACATTGACTGAAGCAAGCAAGGGTATCGTTGAAATAAGAGTTTCTCTGAAATTAATTTTTTTCATATTTTATTACTGTAGACCAAAAAACAATAATAAACCCAAATTTTGAGAACCCTGGGATAACCTGCTTAAGAGATATTCTCAACCTTATATTCTTTAACATTGACTGAAGCAAGCAAGGGTATCGTTGAAATAAGAGTTTCTCCGAAATTAATTTTTTTCATATTTTATTACTGTAGACCAAAAAACAATATAAACCCAAATTTTGAGAACCCTGGGATAACCTGCTTAAGAGATATTCTCAACCTTATATTCTTTAACATTGACTGAAGCAAGCAAGGGTATCGTTGAAATAAGAGTTTCTTTGAAATTAATTTTTTTCATATTTTATTACTGTAGACCAAAAAACAATAATAAACCCAAATTTTGAGAACCCTGGGATAACCTGCTTAAGAGATATTCTCAACCTTATATTCTTTAACATTGACTGAAGCAAGCAAGGGTATCGTTGAAATAAGAGTTTCTCTGAAATTAACTTTTTTCATATTTTATTACTGTAGACCAAAAAACAATAATAAACCCAAATTTTGAGAACCCTGGGATAACCTGCTTAAGAGATATTCTCAACCTTATATTCTTTAACATTGACTGAAGCAAGCAAGGGTATCGTTGAAATAAGAGTTTCTCTGAAATTAATTTTTTTCATATTTTATTACTGTAGACCAAAAAAACAATAATAAACCCAAATTTTGAGAACCCTGGGATAACCTGCTTAAGAGATATTCTCAACCTTATATTCTTTAACATTGACTGAAGCAAGCAAGGGTATCGTTGAAATAAGAGTTTCTCTGAAATTAACTTTTTTCATATTTTATTACTGAAGACCAAAAAACAATAATAAACCCAAATTTTGAGAACCCTGGGATAACCTGCTTAAGAGATATTCTCAACCTTATATTCTTTAACATTGACTGAAGCAAGCAAGGGTATCGTTGAAATAAGAGTTTCTTTGAAATTAATTTTTTTCATATTTTATTACTGTAGACCAAAAAACAATAATAAACCCAAATTTTGAGAACCCTGGGATAACCTGCTTAAGAGATATTCTCAACCTTATATTCTTTAACATTGACTGAAGCAAGCAGGGTATCGTTGAAATAAGAGTTTCTCTGAAATTAATTTTTTTCATATTTTATTACTGTAGACCAAAAAACAATAATAAACCCAAATTTTGAGAACCCTGGGATAACCTGCTTAAGAGATATTCTCAACCTTATATTCTTTAACATTGACTGAAGCAAGCAAGGGTATCGTTGAAATAAGAGTTTCTCTGAAATTAACTTTTTTCATATTTTATTACTGTAGACCAAAAAACAATAATAAACCCAAATTTTGAGAACCCTGGGATAACCTGCTTAAGAGATATTCTCAACCTTATATTCTTTAACATTGACTGAAGCAAGCAAGGGTATCGTTGAAATAAGAGTTTCTCTGAAATTAATTTTTTTCATATTTTATTACTGTAGACTAAAAAACAATAATAAACCCAAATTTTGAGAACCCTGGGATAACCTGCTTAAGAGATATTCTCAACCTTATATTCTTTAACATTGACTGAAGCAAGCAAGGGTATCGTTGAAATAAGAGTTTCTCCGAAATTAATTTTTTTCATATTTTATTACTGTAGACCAAAAAACAATTATAAACCCAAATTTTGAGAACCCTGGGATAACCTGCTTAAGAGATATTCTCAACCTTATATTCTTTAACATTGACTGAAGCAAGCAAGGGTATCGTTGAAATAAGAGTTTCTTTGAAATTAATTTTTTTCATATTTTATTACTGTAGACCAAAAAACAATAATAAACCCAAATTTTGAGAACCCTGGGATAACCTGCTTAAGAGATATTCTCAACCTTATATTCTTTAACATTGACTGAAGCAAGCAAGGGTATCGTTGAAATAAGAGTTTCTCTGAAATTAATTTTTTTCATATTTTATTACTGTAGACCAAAAAACAATAATAAACCCAAATTTTTGAGAACCCTGGGATAACCTGCTTAAGAGATATTCTCAACCTTATATTCTTTAACATTGACTGAAGCAAGCAAGGGTATCGTTGAAATAAGAGTTTCTCTCCGAAATTAATTTTTTTCATATTTTATTACTGTAGACCAAAAATCAATTATAAACCCAAATTTTGAGAACCCTGGGATAACCTGCTTAAGAGATATTTCAACCTTATATTCTTTAACATTGACTGAAGCAAGCAAGGGTATCGTTGAAATAATAGTTTCTTTGAAATTAATTTTTTTCATATTTTATTACTGTAGACCAAAAAACAATAATAAACCCAAATTTTGAGAACCCTGGGATAACCTGCTTAAGAGATATTCTCAACCTTATATTCTTTAACATTGACTGAAGCAAGCAAGGGTATCGTTGAAATAAGAGTTTCTCTGAAATTAACTTTTTTCATATTTTATTACTGTAGACCAAAAAACAATAATAAACCCAAATTTTGAGAACCCTGGGATAACCTGCTTAAGAGATATTCTCAACCTTATATTCTTTAACATTGACTGAAGCAAGCAAGGGTATCGTTGAAATAAGAGTTTCTCTGAAATTAATTTTTTTCATATTTTATTACTGTAGACCAAAAAACAATAATAAACCCAAATTTTGAGAACCCTGGGATAACCTGCTTAAGAGATATTCTCAACCTTATATTCTTTAACATTGACTGAAGCAAGCAAGGGTATCGTTGAAATAAGAGTTTCTCTGAAATTAACTTTTTTCATATTTTATTACTGTAGACCAAAAAACAATAATAAACCCAAATTTTGAGAACCCTGGGATAACCTGCTTAAGAGATATTCTCAACCTTATATTCTTTAACATTGACTGAAGCAAGCAAGGGTATCGTTGAAATAAGAGTTTCTCTGAAATTAATTTTTTTCATATTTTATTACTGTAGACCAAAAAACAATAATAAACCCAAATTTGGAGAACCCTGGGATAACCTGCTTAAGAGATATTCTCAACCTTATATTCTTTAACATTGACTGAAGCAAGCAAGGGTATCGTTGAAATAAGAGTTTCTTTGAAATTAATTTTTTTCATATTTTATTACTGTAGACCAAAAAACAATAATAAACCCAAATTTTGAGAACCCTGGGATAACCTGCTTAAGAGATATTCTCAACCTTATATTCTTTAACATTGACTGAAGCAAGCAGGGTATCGTTGAAATAAGAGTTTCTCTGAAATTAATTTTTTTCATATTTTATTACTGTAGACCAAAAAACAATAATAAACCCAAATTTTGAGAACCCTGGGATAACCTGCTTAAGAGATATTCTCAACCTTATATTCTTTAACATTGACTGAAGCAAGCAAGGGTATCGTTGAAATAAGAGTTTCTCTGAAATTAACTTTTTTCATATTTTATTACTGTAGACCAAAAAACAATAATAAACCCAAATTTTGAGAACCCTGGGATAACCTGCTTAAGAGATATTCTCAACCTTATATTCTTTAACATTGACTGAAGCAAGCAAGGGTATCGTTGAAATAAGAGTTTCTCTGAAATTAATTTTTTCATATTTTATTACTGTAGACCAAAAAACAATAATAAACCCAAATTTTGAGAACCCTGGGATAACCTGCTTAAGAGATATTCTCAACCTTATATTCGTTAACATTGACTGAAGCAAGCAAGGGTATCGTTGAAATAAGAGTTTCTCTGAAATTAACTTTTTTCATATTTTATTACTGTAGACCAAAAAACAATAATAAACCCAAATTTTGAGAACCCTGGGATAACCTGCTTAAGAGATATTCTCAACCTTATATTCTTTAACATTGACTGAAGCAAGCAAGGGTATCGTTGAAATAAGAGTTTCTCTGAAATTAATTTTTTCATATTTTATTACTGTAGACCAAAAAACAATAATAAACCCAAATTTTGAGAACCCTGGGATAACCTGCTTAAGAGATATTCTCAACCTTATATTCTTTAACATTGACTGAAGCAAGCAAGGGTATCGTTGAAATAAGAGTTTCTTTGAAATTAATTTTTTTCATATTTTATTACTGTAGACCTAAAAACAATAATAAACCCAAATTTTGAGAACCCTGGGATAACCTGCTTAAGAGATATTCTCAACCTTATATTCTTTAACATTGACTGAAGCAAGCAGGGTATCGTTGAAATAAGAGTTTCTCTGAAATTAATTTTTTTCATATTTTATTACTGTAGACCAAAAAACAATAATAAACCCAAATTTTGAGAACCCTGGGATAACCTGCTTAAGAGATATTCTCAACCTTATATTCTTTAACATTGACTGAAGCAAGCAGGGTATCGTTGAAATAAGAGTTTCTCTGAAATTAACTTTTTTCATATTTTATTACTGTAGACCAAAAAACAATAATAAACCCAAATTTTGAGAACCCTGGGATAACCTGCTTAAGAGATATTCTCAACCTTATATTCTTTAACATTGACTGAAGCAAGCAGGGTATCGTTGAAATAAGAGTTTCTCTGAAATTAATTTTTTTCATATTTTATTACTGTAGACCAAAAAACAATAATAAACCCAAATTTTGAGAACCCTGGGATAACCTGCTTAAGAGATATTCTCAACCTTATATTCTTTAACATTGACTGAAGCAAGCAAGGGTATCGTTGAAATAAGAGTTTCTTTGAAATTAATTTTTTTCATATTTTATTACTGTAGACCTAAAAACAATAATAAACCCAAATTTTGAGAACCCTGGGATAACCTGCTTAAGAGATATTCTCAACCTTATATTCTTTAACATTGACTGAAGCAAGCAGGGTATCGTTGAAATAAGAGTTTCTCTGAAATTAATTTTTTTCATATTTTATTACTGTAGACCAAAAAACAATAATAAACCCAAATTTTGAGAACCCTGGGATAACCTGCTTAAGAGATATTCTCAACCTTATATTCTTTAACATTGACTGAAGCAAGCAAGGGTATCGTTGAAATAAGAGTTTCTCTGAAATTAATTTTTTTCATATTTTATTACTGTAGACCAAAAAACAATAATAAACCCAAATTTTGAGAACCCTGGATAACCTGCTTAAGAGATATTCTCAACCTTATATTCTTTAACATTGACTGAAGCAAGCAAGGGTATCGTTGAAATAAGAGTTTCTTTGAAATTAATTTTTTTCATATTTTATTACTGTAGACCAAAAAACATTAATAAACCCAAATTTTGAGAACCCTGGGATAACCTGCTTAAGAGATATTCTCAACCTTATATTCTTTAACATTGACTGAAGCAAGCAAGGGTATCGTTGAAATAAGAGTTTCTCTGAAATTAATTTTTTTCATATTTTATTACTGTAGACCAAAAAACAATAATAAACCCAAATTTTGAGAACCCTGGGATAACCTGCTTAAGAGATATTCTCAACCTTATATTCTTTAACATTGACTGAAGCAAGCAGGGTATCGTTGAAATAAGAGTTTCTCCGAAATTAATTTTTTTCATATTTTATTACTGTAGACCAAAAAACAATTATAAACCCAAATTTTGAGAACCCTGGGATAACCTGCTTAAGAGATATTCTCAACCTTATATTCTTTAACATTGACTGAAGCAAGCAAGGGTATCGTTGAAATAAGAGTTTCTTTGAAATTAATTTTTTTCATATTTTATTACTGTAGACCAAAAAACAATAATAAACCCAAATTTTGAGAACTGGGATAACCTGCTTAAGAGATATTCTCAACCTTATATTCTTTAACATTGACTGAAGCAAGCAGGGTATCGTTGAAATAAGAGTTTCTCTGAAATTAATTTTTTTCATATTTTATTACTGTAGACCAAAAAACAATAATAAACCCAAATTTTGAGAACCCTGGGATAACCTGCTTAAGAGATATTCTCAACCTTATATTCTTTAACATTGACTGAAGCAAGCAGGGTATCGTTGAAATAAGAGTTTCTCTGAAATTAATTTTTTTCATATTTTATTACTGTAGACCAAAAAACAATAATAAACCCAAATTTTGAGAACCCTGGGATAACATGCTTAAGAGATATTCTCAACCTTATATTCTTTAACATTGACTGAAGCAAGCAGGGTATCGTTGAAATAAGAGTTTCTCTGAAATTAATTTTTTTCATATTTTATTACTGTAGACCAAAAAACAATAATAAACCCAAATTTTGAGAACCCTGGGATAACCTGCTTAAGAGATATTCTCAACCTTATATTCTTTAACATTGACTGAAGCAAGCAAGGGTATCGTTGAAATAAGAGTTTCTTTGAAATTAATTTTTTTCATATTTTATTACTGTAGACCAAAAAACAATAATAAACCCAAATTTTGAGAACCCTGGGATAACCTGCTTAAGAGATATTCTCAACCTTATATTCTTTAACATTGACTGAAGCAAGCAGGGTATCGTTGAAATAAGAGTTTCTCTGAAATTAATTTTTTTCATATTTTATTACTGTAGACCAAAAAACAATAATAAACCCAAATTTTGAGAACCGTGGGATAACCTGCTTAAGAGATATTCTCAACCTTATATTCTTTAACATTGACTGAAGCAAGCAAGGGTATCGTTGAAATAAGAGTTTCTTTGAAATTAATTTTTTTCATATTTTATTACTGTAGACCAAAAAACAATAATAAACCCAAATTTTGAGAACCCTGGGATAACCTGCTTAAGAGATATTCTCAACCTTATATTCTTTAACATTGACTGAAGCAAGCAGGGTATCGTTGAAATAAGAGTTTCTCTGAAATTAATTTTTTTCATATTTTATTACTGTAGACCAAAAAACAATAATAAACCCAAATTTTGAGAACCCTGGGATAACCTGCTTAAGAGATATTCTCAACCTTATATTCTTTAACATTGACTGAAGCAAGCAAGGGTATCGTTGAAATAAGAGTTTCTCTGAAATTAACTTTTTTCATATTTTATTACTGTAGACCAAAAAACAATAATAAACCCAAATTTTGAGAACCCTGGGATAACCTGCTTAAGAGATATTCTCAACCTTATATTCTTTAACATTGACTGAAGCAAGCAGGGTATCGTTGAAATAAGAGTTTCTCTGAAATTAATTTTTTTCATATTTTATTACTGTAGACCAAAAAACAATAATAAACCCAAATTTTGAGAACCCTGGGATAACCTGCTTAAGAGATATTCTCAACCTTATATTCTTTAACATTGACTGAAGCAAGCAAGGGTATCGTTGAAATAAGAGTTTCTTTGAAATTAATTTTTTTCATATTTTATTACTGTAGACCAAAAAACAATAATAAACCCAAATTTTGAGAACCCTGGGATAACCTGCTTAAGAGATATTCTCAACCTTATATTCTTTAACATTGACTGAAGCAAGCAGGGTATCGTTGAAATAAGAGTTTCTCTGAAATTAATTTTTTTCATATTTTATTACTGTAGACCAAAAAACAATAATAAACCCAAATTTTGAGAACCCTGGGATAACCTGCTTAAGAGATATTCTCAACCTTATATTCTTTAACATTGACTGAAGCAAGCAAGGGTATCGTTGAAATAAGAGTTTCTCTGAAATTAACTTTTTTCATATTTTATTACTGTAGACCAAAAAACAATAATAAACCCAAATTTTGAGAACCCTGGGATAACCTGCTTAAGAGATATTCTCAACCTTATATTCTTTAACATTGACTGAAGCAAGCAAGGGTATCGTTGAAATAAGAGTTTCTCTGAAATTAATTTTTTTCATATTTTATTACTGTAGACCAAAAAACAATAATAAACCCAAATTTTGAGAACCCTGGGATAACCTGCTTAAGAGATATTCTCAACCTTATATTCTTTAACATTGACTGAAGCAAGCAAGGGTATCGTTGAAATAAGAGTTTCTCTGAAATTAACTTTTTTCATATTTTATTACTGTAGACCAAAAAACAATAATAAACCCAAATTTTGAGAACCCTGGGATAACCTGCTTAAGAGATATTCTCAACCTTATATTCTTTAACATTGACTGAAGCAAGCAAGGGTATCGTTGAAATAAGAGTTTCTCTGAAATTAATTTTTTTCATATTTTATTACTGTAGACCAAAAAACAATAATAAACCCAAATTTTGAGAACCCTGGGATAACCTGCTTAAGAGATATTCTCAACCGTATATTCTTTAACATTGACTGAAGCAAGCAAGGGTATCGTTGAAATAAGAGTTTCTTTGAAATTAATTTTTTTCATATTTTATTACTGTAGACCAAAAAACAATAATAAACCCAAATTTTGAGAACCCTGGGATAACCTGCTTAAGAGATATTCTCAACCTTATATTCTTTAACATTGACTGAAGCAAGCAGGGTATCGTTGAAATAAGAGTTTCTCTGAAATTAATTTTTTTCATA
The DNA here is from genome assembly GCA_963693315.1 of Diogma glabrata. NCBI lineage: Eukaryota > Metazoa > Arthropoda > Insecta > Diptera > Cylindrotomidae > Diogma > Diogma glabrata. The sequence goes on from CAVNZG010000990.1 coordinate 9,359, forward strand.
TTTTATTACTGTAGACCAAAAAACAATAATAAACCCAAATTTTGAGAACCCTGGGATAACCTGCTTAAGAGATATTCTCAACCTTATATTCTTTAACATTGACTGAAGCAAGCAGGGTATCGTTGAAATAAGAGTTTCTCTGAAATTAATTTTTTTCATATTTTATTACTGTAGACCAAAAAACAATAATAAACCCAAATTTTGAGAACCCTGGGATAACCTGCTTAAGAGATATTCTCAACCTTATATTCTTTAACATTGACTGAAGCAAGCAAGGGTATCGTTGAAATAAGAGTTTCTTTGAAATTAATTTTTTTCATATTTTATTACTGTAGACCAAAAAACAATAATAAACCCAAATTTTGAGAACCCTGGGATAACCTGCTTAAGAGATATTCTCAACCTTATATTCTTTAACATTGACTGAAGCAAGCAGGGTATCGTTGAAATAAGAGTTTCTCTGAAATTAATTTTTTTCATATTTTATTACTGGAGACCAAAAAACAATAATAAACCCAAATTTTGAGAACCCTGGGATAACCTGCTTAAGAGATATTCTCAACCTTATATTCTTTAACATTGACTGAAGCAAGCAAGGGTATCGTTGAAATAAGAGTTTCTTTGAAATTAATTTTTTTCAGATTTTATTACTGTAGACCAAAAAACAATAATAAACCCAAATTTTGAGAACCCTGGGATAACCTGCTTAAGAGATATTCTCAACCTTATATTCTTTAACATTGACTGAAGCAAGCAGGGTATCGTTGAAATAAGAGTTTCTCTGAAATTAATTTTTTTCATATTTTATTACTGTAGACCAAAAAACAATAATAAACCCAAATTTTGAGAACCCTGGGATAACCTGCTTAAGAGATATTCTCAACCTTATATTCTTTAACATTGACTGAAGCAAGCAAGGGTATCGTTGAAATAAGAGTTTCTTTGAAATTAATTTTTTTCATATTTTATTACTGTAGACCAAAAAACATTAATAAACCCAAATTTTGAGAACCCTGGGATAACCTGCTTAAGAGATATTCTCAACCTTATATTCTTTAACATTGACTGAAGCAAGCAAGGGTATCGTTGAAATAAGAGTTTCTCTGAAATTAATTTTTTTCATATTTTATTACTGTAGACCAAAAAACAATAATAAACCCAAATTTTGAGAACCCTGGGATAACCTGCTTAAGAGATATTCTCAACCGTATATTCTTTAACATTGACTGAAGCAAGCAAGGGTATCGTTGAAATAAGAGTTTCTTTGAAATTAATTTTTTTCATATTTTATTACTGTAGACCAAAAAACAATAATAAACCCAAATTTTGAGAACCCTGGGATAACCTGCTTAAGAGATATTCTCAACCTTATATTCTTTAACATTGACTGAAGCAAGCAGGGTATCGTTGAAATAAGAGTTTCTCTGAAATTAATTTTTTTCATATTTTATTACTGTAGACCAAAAAACAATAATAAACCCAAATTTTGAGAACCCTGGGATAACCTGCTTAAGAGATATTCTCAACCTTATATTCTTTAACATTGACTGAAGCAAGCAGGGTATCGTTGAAATAAGAGTTTCTCTGAAATTAATTTTTTTCATATTTTATTACTGTAGACCAAAAAACAATAATAAACCCAAATTTTGAGAACCCTGGGATAACCTGCTTAAGAGATATTCTCAACCTTATATTCTTTAACATTGACTGAAGCAAGCAAGGGTATCGTTGAAATAAGAGTTTCTTTGAAATTAATTTTTTTCATATTTTATTACTGTAGACCAAAAAACAATAATAAACCCAAATTTTGAGAACCCTGGGATAACCTGCTTAAGAGATATTCTCAACCTTATATTCTTTAACATTGACTGAAGCAAGCAGGGTATCGTTGAAATAAGAGTTTCTCTGAAATTAATTTTTTTCATATTTTATTACTGGAGACCAAAAAACAATAATAAACCCAAATTTTGAGAACCCTGGGATAACCTGCTTAAGAGATATTCTCAACCTTATATTCTTTAACATTGACTGAAGCAAGCAAGGGTATCGTTGAAATAAGAGTTTCTTTGAAATTAATTTTTTTCATATTTTATTACTGTAGACCAAAAAACAATAATTAACCCAAATTTTGAGAACCCTGGGATAACCTGCTTAAGAGATATTCTCAACCTTATATTCTTTAACATTGACTGAAGCAAGCAGGGTATCGTTGAAATAAGAGTTTCTCTGAAATTAATTTTTTTCATATTTTATTACTGTAGACCAAAAAACAATAATAAACCCAAATTTTGAGAACCCTGGGATAACCTGCTTAAGAGATATTCTCAACCTTATATTCTTTAACATTGACTGAAGCAAGCAAGGGTATCGTTGAAATAAGAGTTTCTCTGAAATTAATTTTTTTCATATTTTATTACTGTAGACCAAAAAACAATAATAAACCCAAATTTTGAGAACCCTGGGATAACCTGCTTAAGAGATATTCTCAACCTTATATTCTTTAACATTGACTGAAGCAAGCAAGGGTATCGTTGAAATAAGAGTTTCTCTGAAATTAACTTTTTTCATATTTTATTACTGTAGACCAAAAAACAATAATAAACCCAAATTTTGAGAACCCTGGGATAACCTGCTTAAGAGATATTCTCAACCTTATATTCTTTAACATTGACTGAAGCAAGCAGGGTATCGTTGAAATAAGAGTTTCTCTGAAATTAATTTTTTTCATATTTTATTACTGTAGACCAAAAAACAATACTAAACCCAAATTTTGAGAACCCTGGGATAACCTGCTTAAGAGATATTCTCAACCTTATATTCTTTAACATTGACTGAAGCAAGCAAGGGTATCGTTGAAATAAGAGTTTCTTTGAAATTAATTTTTTTCATATTTTATTACTGTGGACCAAAAAACAATAATAAACCCAAATTTTGAGAACCCTGGGATAACCTGCTTAAGAGATATTCTCAACCTTATATTCTTTAACATTGACTGAAGCAAGCAGGGTATCGTTGAAATAAGAGTTTCTCTGAAATTAATTTTTTTCATATTTTATTACTGTAGACCAAAAAACAATAATAAACCCAAATTTTGAGAACCCTGGGATAACCTGCTTAAGAGATATTCTCAACCTTATATTCTTTAACATTGACTGAAGCAAGCAGGGTATCGTTGAAATAAGAGTTTCTCTGAAATTAATTTTTTTCATATTTTATTACTGTAGACCAAAAAACAATAATAAACCCAAATTTTGAGAACCCTGGGATAACCTGCTTAAGAGATATTCTCAACCTTATATTCTTTAACATTGACTGAAGCAAGCAAGGGTATCGTTGAAATAAGAGTTTCTTTGAAATTAACTTTTTTCATATTTTATTACTGTAGACCAAAAAACAATAATAAACCCAAATTTTGAGAACCCTGGGATAACCTGCTTAAGAGATATTCTCAACCTTATATTCTTTAACATTGACTGAAGCAAGCAGGGTATCGTTGAAATAAGAGTTTCTCTTCGTAGATCCATAATGTTCTTCATTCAATGTCAACCTATTTGAAGTTTTAAGAACGGTAAAACGTTTTCGCAGAGTAAAAAAATAAGACAAAGCTGATACTAAAATTGAAGCAAAAAATGTTAATGTAAATCGTGCGCTATAGGGGGGCATGTTGAATATTGACAAGGTTCGTAGCATCAGGACTAACGCGTTCAGTTTTTCAAAAATGTTATCGCCACCTGAGGTAAAATACTCAGCATTTGACCGCGAGATATTAGGAATTTAGCCTAGAGATATTCTCAACCTTATATTCTTTAACATTGACTGAAGCAAGCAAGGGTATCGTTGAAATAAGAGTTTCTTTGAAATTAATTTTTTTCATATTTTATTACTGTAGACCAAAAAACAATAATAAACCCAAATTTTGAGAACCCTGGGATAACCTGCTTAAGAGATATTCTCAACCTTATATTCTTTAACATTGACTGAAGCAAGCAGGGTATCGTTGAAATAAGAGTTTCTCTGAAATTAATTTTTTTCATATTTTATTACTGTAGACCAAAAAACAATAATAAACCCAAATTTTGAGAACCCTGGGATAACCTGCTTAAGAGATATTCTCAACCTTATATTCTTTAACATTGACTGAAGCAAGCAAGGGTATCGTTGAAATAAGAGTTTCTCTGAAATTAACTTTTTTCATATTTTATTACTGTAGACCAAAAAACAATAATAAACCCAAATTTTGAGAACCCTGGGATAACCTGCTTAAGAGATATTCTCAACCTTATATTCTTTAACATTGACTGAAGCAAGCAGGGTATCGTTGAAATAAGAGTTTCTCTGAAATTAATTTTTTTCATATTTTATTACTGTAGACCAAAAAACAATAATAAACCCAAATTTTGAGAACCCTGGGATAACCTGCTTAAGAGATATTCTCAACCTTATATTCTTTAACATTGACTGAAGCAAGCAGGGTATCGTTGAAATAAGAGTTTCTCTGAAATTAATTTTTTTCATATTTTATTACTGTAGACCAAAAAACAATAATAAACCCAAATTTTGAGAACCCTGGGATAACCTGCTTAAGAGATATTCTCAACCTTATATTCTTTAACATTGACTGAAGCAAGCAAGGGTATCGTTGAAATAAGAGTTTCTCTGAAATTAATTTTTTTCATATTTTATTACTGTAGACCAAAAAACAATAATAAACCCAAATTTTGAGAACCCTGGGATAACCTGCTTAAGAGATATTCTCAACCTTATATTCTTTAACATTGACTGAAGCAAGCAGGGTATCGTTGAAATAAGAGTTTCTCTGAAATTAATTTTTTTCATTTTTTATTACTGTAGACCAAAAAACAATAATAAACCCAAATTTTGAGAACCCTGGGATAACCTGCTTAAGAGATATTCTCAACCTTATATTCTTTAACATTGACTGAAGCAAGCAAGGGTATCGTTGAAATAAGAGTTTCTCTGAAATTAATTTTTTTCATATTTTATTACTGTTGACCAAAAAACAATAATAAACCCAAATTTTGAGAACCCTGGGATAACCTGCTTAAGAGATATTCTCAACCTTATATTCTTTAACATTGACTGAAGCAAGCAAGGGTATCGTTGAAATAAGAGTTTCTCTGAAATTAATTTTTTTCATATTTTATTACTGTAGACCAAAAAACAATAATAAACCCAAATTTTGAGAACCCTGGGATAACCTGCTTAAGAGATATTCTCAACCTTATATTCTTTAACATTGACTGAAGCAAGCAAGGGTATCGTTGAAATAAGAGTTTCTCTGAAATTAATTTTTTTCATATTTTATTACTGTAGACCAAAAAACAATAATAAACCCAAATTTTGAGAACCCTGGGATAACCTGCTTAAGAGATATTCTCAACCTTATATTCTTTAACATTGACTGAAGCAAGCAGGGTATCGTTGAAATAAGAGTTTCTCTGAAATTAATTTTTTTCATATTTTATTACTGTAGACCAAAAAACAATAATAAACCCAAATTTTGAGAACCCTGGGATAACCTGCTTAAGAGATATTCTCAACCTTATATTCTTTAACATTGACTGAAGCAAGCAAGGGTATCGTTGAAATAAGAGTTTCTCTGAAATTAATTTTTTTCATATTTTATTACTGTAGACCAAAAAACAATAATAAACCCAAATTTTGAGAACCCTGGGATAACCTGCTTAAGAGATATTCTCAACCTTATATTCTTTAACATTGACTGAAGCAAGCAAGGGTATCGTTGAAATAAGAGTTTCTCTGATATTAACTTTTTTCATATTTTATTACTGTAGACCAAAAAACAATAATAAACCCAAATTTTGAGAACCCTGGGATAACCTGCTTAAGAGATATTCTCAACCTTATATTCTTTAACATTGACTGAAGCAAGCAGGGTATCGTTGAAATAAGAGTTTCTCTGAAATTAATTTTTTTCATATTTTATTACTGTAGACCAAAAAACAATAATAAACCCAAATTTTGAGAACCCTGGGATAACCTGCTTAAGAGATATTCTCAACCTTATATTCTTTAACATTGACTGAAGCAAGCAGGGTATCGTTGAAATAAGAGTTTCTCTGAAATTAATTTTTTTCATATTTTATTACTGTAGACCAAAAAACAATAATAAACCCAAATTTTGAGAACCCTGGGATAACCTGCTTAAGAGATATTCTCAACCTTATATTCTTTAACATTGACTGAAGCAAGCAAGGGTATCGTTGGAATAAGAGTTTCTCTGAAATTAATTTTTTTCATATTTTATTACTGTAGACCAAAAAACAATAATAAACCCAAATTTTGAGAACCCTGGGATAACCTGCTTAAGAGATATTCTCAACCTTATATTCTTTAACATTGACTGAAGCAAGCAAGGGTATCGTTGAAATAAGAGTTTCTTTGAAATTAATTTTTTTCATATTTTATTACTGTAGACCAAAAAACAATAATAAACCCAAGTTTTGAGAACCCTGGGATAACCTGCTTAAGAGATATTCTCAACCTTATATTCTTTAACATTGACTGAAGCAAGCAAGGGTATCGTTGAAATAAGAGTTTCTCTGAAATTAACTTTTTTCATATTTTATTACTGTAGACCAAAAAACAATAATAAACCCAAATTTTGAGAACCCTGGGATAACCTGCTTAAGAGATATTCTCAACCTTATATTCTTTAACATTGACTGAAGCAAGCAAGGGTATCGTTGAAATAAGAGTTTCTCCGAAATTAATTTTTTTCATATTTTATTACTGTAGACCAAAAAACAATAATAAACCCAAATTTTGAGAACCCTGGGATAACCTGCTTAAGAGATATTCTCAACCTTATATTCTTTAACATTGACTGAAGCAAGCAAGGGTATCGTTGAAATAAGAGTTTCTCTGAAATTAATTTTTTTCATATTTTATTACTGTAGACCAAAAAACAATAATAAACCCAAATTTTGAGAACCCTGGGATAACCTGCTTAAGAGATATTCTCAACCTTATATTCTTTAACATTGACTGAAGCAAGCAAGGGTATCGTTGAAATAAGAGTTTCTTTGAAATTAATTTTTTTCATATTTTATTACTGTAGACCAAAAAACAATAATAAACCCAAATTTTGAGAACCCTGGGATAACCTGCTTAAGAGATATTCTCAACCTTATATTCTTTAACATTGACTGAAGCAAGCAAGGGTATCGTTGAAATAAGAGTTTCTCTGAAATTAACTTTTTTCATATTTTATTACTGTAGACCAAAAAACAAAAATAATCCCAAATTTTGAGAACCCTGGGATAACCTGCTTAAGAGATATTCTCAACCTTATATTCTTTAACATTGACTGAAGCAAGCAAGGGTATCGTTGAAATAAGAGTTTCTCCGAAATTAATTTTTTTCATATTTTATTACTGTAGACCAAAAAACAATAATAAACCCAAATTTTGAGAACCCTGGGATAACCTGCTTAAGAGATATTCTCAACCTTATATTCTTTAACATTGACTGAAGCAAGCAAGGGTATCGTTGAAATAAGAGTTTCTCTGAAATTAATTTTTTTCAAATTTTATTACTGTAGACCAAAAAACAATAATAAACCCAAATTTTGAGAACCCTGGGATAACCTGCTTAAGAGATATTCTCAACCTTATATTCTTTAACATTGACTGAAGCAAGCAAGGGTATCGTTGAAATAAGAGTTTCTCTGAAATTAAATTTTTTCATATTTTATTACTGTAGACCAAAAAACAATAATAAACCCAAATTTTGAGAACCCTGGGATAACCTGCTTAAGAGATATTCTCAACCTTATATTCTTTAACATTGACTGAAGCAAGCAAGGGTATCGTTGAAATAAGAGTTTCTTTGAAATTAATTTTTTTCATATTTTATTACTGTAGACCAAAAAACAATAATAAACCCAAATTTTGAGAACCCTGGGATAACCTGCTTAAGAGATATTCTCAACCTTATATTCTTTAACATTGACTGAAGCAAGCAGGGTATCGTTGAAATAAGAGTTTCTCTGAAATTAATTTTTTTCATATTTTATTACTGTAGACCAAAAAACAATAATAAACCCAAATTTTGAGAACCCTGGGATAACCTGCTTAAGAGATATTCTCAACCTTATATTCTTTAACATTGACTGAAGCAAGCAAGGGTATCGTTGAAATAAGAGTTTCTCTGAAATTAACTTTTTTCATATTTTATTACTGTAGACCAAAAAACAATAATAAACCCAAATTTTGAGAACCCTGGGATAACCTGCTTAAGAGATATTCTCAACCTTATATTCTTTAACATTGACTGAAGCAAGCAAGGGTATCGTTGAAATAAGAGTTTCTCTGAAATTAACTTTTTTCATATTTTATTACTGTAGGCCAAAAAACAATAATAAACCCAAATTTTGAGAACCCTGGGATAACCTGCTTAAGAGATATTCTCAACCTTATATTCTTTAACATTGACTGAAGCAAGCAAGGGTATCGTTGAAATAAGAGTTTCTTTGAAATTAATTTTTTTCATATTTTATTACTGTAGACCAAAAAACAATAATAAACCCAAATTTTGAGAACCCTGGGATAACCTGCTTCAGAGATATTCTCAACCTTATATTCTTTAACATTGACTGAAGCAAGCAAGGGTATCGTTGAAATAAGAGTTTCTCTGAAATTAATTTTTTTCATATTTTATTACTGTAGATCAAAAAACAATAATAAACCCAAATTTTGAGAACCCTGGGATAACCTGCTTAAGAGATATTCTCAACCTTATATTCTTTAACATTGACTGAAGCAAGCAGGGTATCGTTGAAATAAGAGTTTCTCTGAAATTAATTTTTTTCATATTTTATTACTGTAGACCAAAAAACAATAATAAACCCAAATTTTGAGAACCCTGGGATAACCTGCTTAAGAGATATTCTCAACCTTATATTCTTTAACATTGACTGAAGCAAGCAAGGGTATCGTTGAAATAAGAGTTTCTCTGAAATTAATTTTTTTCATATTTTATTACTGTAGACCAAAAAACAATAATAAACCCAAATTTTGAGAACCCTGGGATAACCTGCTTAAGAGATATTCTCAACCTTATATTCTTTAACATTGACTGAAGCAAGCAGGGTATCGTTGAAATAAGAGTTTCTCTGAAATTAATTTTTTTCATATTTTATTACTGTAGACCAAAAAACAATAATAAACCCAAATTTTGAGAACCCTGGGATAACCTGCTTAAGAGATATTCTCAACCTTATATTCTTTAACATTGACTGAAGCAAGCAAGGGTATCGTTGAAATAAGAGTTTCTCTGAAATTAACTTTTTTCATATTTTATTACTGTAGACCAAAAAACAATAATAAACCCAAATTTTGAGAACCCTGGGATAACCTGCTTAAGAGATATTCTCAACCTTATATTCTTTAACATTGACTGAAGCAAGCAAGGGTATCGTTGAAATAAGAGTTTCTCTGAAATTAACTTTTTTCATATTTTATTACTGTAGACCAAAAAACAATAATAAACCCAAATTTTGAGAACCCTGGGATAACCTGCTTAAGAGATATTCTCAACCTTATATTCTTTAACATTGACTGAAGCAAGCAGGGTATCGTTGAAATAAGAGTTTCTCTGAAATTATTTTTTTCATATTTTATTACTGTAGACCAAAAAACAATAATAAACCCAAATTTTGAGAACCCTGGGATAACCTGCTTAAGAGATATTCTCAACCTTATATTCTTTAACATTGACTGAAGCAAGCAGGGTATCGTTGAAATAAGAGTTTCTCCGAAATTAATTTTTTTCATATTTTATTACTGTAGACCAAAAAACAATAATAAACCCAAATTTTGAGAACCCTGGGATAACCTGCTTAAGAGATATTCTCAACCTTATATTCTTTAACATTGACTGAAGCAAGCAGGGTATCGTTGAAATAAGAGTTTCTCTGAAATTAATTTTTTTCATATTTTATTACTGTAGACCAAAAAACAATAATAAATCCAAATTTTGAGAACCCTGGGATAACCTGCTTAAGAGATATTCTCAACCTTATATTCTTTAACATTGACTGAAGCAAGCAAGGGTATCGTTGAAATAAGAGTTTCTCTGAAATTAACTTTTTTCATATTTTATTACTGTAGACCAAAAAACAATAATAAACCCAAATTTTGAGAACCCTGGGATAACCTGCTTAAGAGATATTCTCAACCTTATATTCTTTAACATTGACTGAAGCAAGCAAGGGTATCGTTGAAATAAGAGTTTCTTTGAAATTAATTTTTTTCATATTTTATTACTGTAGACCAAAAAACATTAATAAACCCAAATTTTGAGAACCCTGGGATAACCTGCTTAAGAGATATTCTCAACCTTATATTCTTTAACGACTGAAGCAAGCAAGGGTATCGTTGAAATAAGAGTTTCTCTGAAATTAACTTTTTTCATATTTTATTACTGTAGACCAAAAAACAATAATAAACCCAAATTTTGAGAACCCTGGGATAACCTGCTTAAGAGATATTCTCAACCTTATATTCTTTAACATTGACTGAAGCAAGCAAGGGTATCGTTGAAATAAGAATTTCTCTGAAATTAACTTTTTTCATATTTTATTACTGTAGACCAAAAAACAATAATAAACCCAAATTTTGAGAACCCTGGGATAACCTGCTTAAGAGATATTCTCAACCTTATATTCTTTAACATTGACTGAAGCAAGCAGGGTATCGTTGAAATAAGAGTTTCTCTGAAATTAATTTTTTTCATATTTTATTACTGTAGACCAAAAAACAATAATAAACCCAAATTTTGAGAACCCTGGGATAACCTGCTTAAGAGATATTCTCAACCTTATATTCTTTAACATTGACTGAAGCAAGCAAGGGTATCGTTGAAATAAGAGTTTCTCTGAAATTAACTTTTTTCATATTTTATTACTGTAGACCAAAAAACAATAATAAACCCAAATTTTGAGAACCCCGGGATAACCTGCTTAAGAGATATTCTCAACCTTATATTCTTTAACATTGACTGAAGCAAGCAAGGGTATCGTTGAAATAAGAGTTTCTCTGAAATTAACTTTTTTCATATTTTATTACTGTAGACCAAAAAACAATAATAAACCCAAATTTTGAGAACCCTGGGATAACCTGCTTAAGAGATATTCTCAACCTTATATTCTTTAACATTGACTGAAGCAAGCAAGGGTATCGTTGAAATAAGAGTTTCTCTGAAATTAACTTTTTTCATATTTTATTACTGTAGACCAAAAAACAATAATAAACCCAAATTTTGAGAACCCTGGGATAACCTGCTTAAGAGATATTCTCAACCTTATATTCTTTAACATTGACTGAAGCAAGCAAGGGTATCGTTGAAATAAGAGTTTCTCTGAAATTAACTTTTTTCATATTTTATTACTGTAGACAAAAAACAATAATAAACCCAAATTTTGAGAACCCTGGGATAACCTGCTTAAGAGATATTCTCAACCTTATATTCTTTAACATTGACTGAAGCAAGCAAGGGTATCGTTGAAATAAGAGTTTCTCTGAAATTAATTTTTTTCATATTTTATTACTGTAGACCAAAAAACAATAATAAACCCAAATTTTGAGAACCCTGGGATAACCTGCTTAAGAGATATTCTCAACCTTATATTCTTTAACATTGACTGAAGCAAGCAAGGGTATCGTTGAAATAAGAGTTTCTCTGAAATTAACTTTTTTCATATTTTATTACTGTAGACCAAAAAACAATAATAAACCCAAATTTTGAGAACCCTGGGATAACCTGCTTAAGAGATATTCTCAACCTTATATTCTTTAACATTGACTGAAGCAAGCAAGGGTATCGTTGAAATAAGAGTTTCTCTGAAATTAATTTTTTTCATATTTTATTACTGTAGACCAAAAAACAATAATAAACCTATAGCTAGTATGTTTCGCGCTATATGATTTGCTGCGTGTTTAATCCACAATTAAATAGCTTGAATTTTCTTGAAATAATAGTATGAAAATCCTCCAAAAGCTTGTATAGTTTCTCGCTTTAATAATTTTGTTGAGTATCCAAAATTATAAATTTAGTATTTTTTTTTTTGTTTTATATGTTCAAAATATAAATCTTGAAAATTCTTGATTATGAAAGTAAAACAACCTATAGCTTGTGTATTTTCTCGCTATCACTCGACTCCTTCAAATTCCGTTATTCTCAAATCTTCAGTAATTCCGTTGGTGTTAAATCTCCAGTTATTCCGTTGTTTTCCAATCTTCAGTCGTTTCTTTTATAAATTCTGGTTAACTATCTTTTGATAACAAATCAGCTTCCATAAATATACCAATAATTCTGAAGTTACTACTTCTTAAAATGGTTTAATAAATGTTAAACAAATTATGGTAAGTTTAAATATTCGTTGAATATATTTTATTAAATAATATATTCATATAAAACAATTTTATTATACATTATTTATGAGATAAAAAACTTTAATTGGTTTAACTAATATCCAATAATTTTTTTGAACTTTACCAGTAGAAGAAAGAAGCTTAATTGAAATTATTTTTTCATTTAGGAAAAATAATGTTTTTCAAAACAAACTAAGTTTTTTTAGAAAAAATAAGTTTTTCAAACATACTTAGATTTGTTAATTGTGAGTATCCTAAAGTTTGTAAAAATTACTGCCAAAATAAAGTTAATAAGATTAAGTGAAATTTGGTGAGAAATCACCACAAACACTCCCTCACCAGTGATTCGCCAGAAGAACGAAAAATAATTTTCAAAAGAATGATAAATTTAAAATTAATTAATTTTCAAAATGACCAAAAAATAATTTTGAAATATTTTAAAATAATGCTGTTTCCAAAATATAGTAAATTTTATCAAAATTCAAACAAGAATGACCTCATAATCATCTCAAATGAAAATGAAATGGATGAGATGATATTGAAATGAGTGAGCTTATTGAATCAAACGAATAAATTAGAAATTATGTCGAATAATAAAGAATTTAATAAAATCGCATTAGACAGTTGCTAACGACAGTGAAAAGATCAAACGTCTACAACATTTAACTAACTTGACTGGAAAGCAAAGATTTTTTAAAATCATTAAAACAATTATCAATAAAATTTAATAATTTTTGAGGTGTTTTAATTATTCTTCCAGATTTAGAAATTCTTTGATTGGGAATAATAATTACTGATGGCTGATCATTGAATGTTACTCTCTTTTTACTTTTATTTAGTAAAATAGAATCCGGTTTATTTGAACCAGATGAATCTGATTGATTCAGATTAGAAGGAGAATTTAAAGAATTAGAATGATCAGCTGGATTTAAATTGTTTGAAAATTGTATCTGCTTGCTTAAATTAGAAAATTCAGAAAAATTTTTCGAATTAATGTTTGAAGTTGAATCTGATAGATTCATGGATTTTGCATTTACGAGAGAACTGTGGTGTTCATCGTCTGAATTTGCATGATAACATGGTTTAAGTCGATCAATTGAAATTTTGACTTCTTTGCCATTAATTTCTATATTGAAAGTTTTATTGTTTCGACTTAAAACTTTGAAAGGACCTGTGTAAGGAGCTTGCAATGATCTCCTTAAGGCATCTGTACGCAAAAATACATGTGAGCAAGTATGTAAATCTTTGCTCACAAAAGAAGAAGATGATACATGATGTGATGCTGGTGTTGGTCTAATTTCATCAAAATGTTTTTTCATTTCCTTAACGAACTCTGATTGGGGACAAAAAGATTTTGCAGTAGAATCTAAGAATTGTCCTGGAATTCTAATCGAGCTTCCAAAAGTGAGTTCCGCTGAAGTAGATTGTAGTTCTTCGCTGAATGAGGTTCTTAAACCTAGAAGGACTGAAGGTAGAACTTTTGTCCAGTCTGGACGGTCATGACACATAATTGCTGATTTAATTGTGCGATGCCATCTTTCTACCATACCGTTGCATTTTGGATTATAAGAAGTGGTTCTGAATCTCTTGAAACCTAGTAGGTTGGAAAGTTCAGAGAAAAGTTGGGATTCGAATTGGGTTCCTTGATCAGTTATAATTGATTCTGGAACACCAAATCTCGAAATCCAAGAATTGTATACAGCGAATGCGACAGTTGCAGCAGTGATGTCTGGAACTGGTATCGCTTCGGGCCACCGCGTATAACGGTCGATTAGCGTTACGCAATATCGTTGGTTTTCCGATATTGGTAGAGGACCAATGATATCGAGGTGAATTTGCGAGAATAGCTGTGAATTAGTTTTAATAGTGCCAAGAGGGGATTTAGTATGTCTAAATACCTTTGACTTTTGACACGCTATACATTGTTGCGCCATAAGTTTAACATCTTTTTTAATAGACGGCCAAATAACGTGTTTGGTTAATAATTTGGTTGAAGCTTTGACACCAGGATGCGAAAGTCTATGAAATGCATCGAAAACACTTTGGCGAAATTGTGCAGGAATATATGGCCTACGTATAGCAGTTGATGTGTCACAATATATTAATTTACTTTCATTGAAAGTAATTGGAAAATGTTCAAACTTCAAAGTTGTATTACTTTGAAGTATATTTTGAAGTTCCTCGTCATTGGTTTGCGCGTCCGCGATTGCAGCATAATCAATTTTCTCTGGTATGAGGATTTGATCTATGTGAGATAGTGCGTCAGCTACGACATTGTCGATACCTGAAATATGCCGGATATCAGTGGTGAATTGCCCAATGAAATCCAAATGGCGAAATTGACGAGGAGATGCTTTTTTTAAATTTTGTTTAAAAGCAAAAATTAAAGGTTTGTGGTCAGTGAATAGAGTAAATTCACGACCTTCTAGGAGATACCTGAAATGCTTGATGCCTGAATACGCTGCGAGAAGTTCTCTATCGTAAGCGCTATATTTAATTTGTGCATCATTAAGACGAACCGAGAAGAAACTGAGCGGTTGCCAGGTTTCTTCAACAAATTGCTGCACTACGGCTCCTATCGCTGTATCTGATGCATCGACCATAATTGCTAGTCGAGCTGAAGATGACGGATGAGCTAAAAGAGTGGCATTACACAATTTATCTTTACAATTGTCGAAGGCTTGAATGGACTCAGCTGTCCAAGTTATTGGAATTTTACTATTCTTCTTATATCCCTTTAAGAAGTTATTGAGTAAAATTTGATCAGCTGCAGCAGCTGGTAAAAATCTTCGATAAAAGTTAATCATGCCTAAGAATCGTTTAAGCTGTTTAACATTTGAGGGACGTTCAAAGTCTTTAATGACTTGAACACGTTCATGATCGGGTAAAATACCATGTTCAGACACTAAATGACCTAAAAATTTAATTTCAGATTTGGCGAATACACATTTATCTGAATTTATGATTAAACTATTTTCAGAGAATCTCTGAAAAATCATTTGTAGATGAATTAGATGCTCCTCTAGATTTTTAGATGCAACTAAAACATCATCTAGATAAACGAAGCAAAATTGAAATCCGGTTAAAACAGAATGCATCAATCTTTGAAATGATTGTGCAGCATTCCTAAGACCAAAGGTCATTTTGCAGAATTCAAAAAGACCGAGAGGTGTAGAAATTGCGGTTTTAGGAATGTCTTCCGGATGTATTGGAATCTGGTGATATGCCTGAACAAGATCAATGGTCGAAAAAATTGTGCATCCCTCCAACTGATGCGAAAAATCTTGGAGGTGGGGAATAGAATATCGATCTGGAACAGTAATTCTATTGAGAGCTCGATAGTCTCCACAAGGACGCCATTCTCCATTTTTCTTCTTGGCCAGATGAAGTGGACTGGACCAAGGACTACTGCTGGGTCTACAAATACCCAGTTGTACCATCTTTTCAAACTCGGCTTTAGCAATTGTTAACTTATCAGGTGCCAAGCGTCGAGTTTTACAAGATATAGGTAAGCCAATTGTTTCCAATTTGTGAGTAACATTATGTTTCACAGTGCTTGGCATGAGATTCCGATTTAGAATCTCTGGAAACTTTTCCAAGACTTTAATTACTGCTGTTGATACTATTGATTCATCAACAAGAAAAAGTGAAGGCTCATTACATATTGATAAACTACCAATTGAGAACAGAGAGGTTGACGGGTCTATAAGCCTCTGTCTCTGTATATCAACCAGTAGTCCAGTATGATTTAGAAAATCTGATCCAATAATAGGGATCGAAACATCGGCAACTATGAATTCCCATGAAAAATTTCTTCGAAGACCAATATTTAAATCAAGAACTTTGGTGCCATAGGCACAAATGGGAGTGCCGTTTGCCGCAAATAATTTAAAAGAAGTAGTTACTGGTTTGATATTAGCAATTCGAAATGGAATTACTGAAACGTCTGCTCCTGTATCAATTAAGAATTTAGTTTTTAATCTAGATTCGAAAATTTGTAAACGATGATTGCTCAGATCAGCAATACTCCTGAATGCATATTGCTGATCATTTACGCGTTTTTTGTAGCACCATTATTTGAAAGAGATGTAAATTGATTAAAAAATTTACAACCCGTTACACATTTCAATGCTTTATCACCAAAACGATGATGATAAAAACATTGATCTGAAGGAGTAGGTCTTCTATTTCTAGAATTTGATCTAGATGGGCTTCTGGGCAAACGCGATTTAGAACGCGACCTACTACCAGTTTGTACAATTGAGGAAATTTCCTTAAGCATTTGCGATTTAAAATTATTTAATTTTTCGTCCATTAATTGAGAATTAAATAAAACATCCTGATTTGAATTATTCCAACTTAATGTTTGATGTGCGGTGGATGTAGAAGGTACATCCATTGAATAAATTTGATGCTGTGACATAGTTTCCAGCAATTTATCAGCGCGCTCTGCCAACACTGAAAGTGTCACATCGTTTTCAAAAGAAGTTAATACTAATTGGACAGACTGTGGAAGGCGCGACATCCACAGTTGTTTAATTAGATTTTCATTAACATCATTACCAGCATTTAACCTAAACTCAGCAAGCAGTTGAGATGGTTTTTTGTCACCCAAAGTTAGTTTATGCAGAATATTATTTAGTTTTGATTTCTCACTGTCGCCCAAGATTCGGATCACCTCTGCTTTAAAGACAGTATAAGGTCTGTCTCCTAAATCTTGAAAAATTAAAGTTGCTAATTTATCGTGCAATCTCGAATCAATAGCACCTACTGCATGCGAATATTTGCTCAATTCAGACCTTACGTTTGAATTTTCAAATTGGATTTCTAAAATCCTAAACCATACTGTAGGATTCTGATTATAGAGAATCTGTGGTGGTTTAAATGCCACATGTGAGACGATACCTTCATTGCCCATTGGATTTGAAAAATTTCCTAATGGTGGCTCAGGTTGTCTAATATTTCGTGAAGATGATGGTACTGATTGAGATTGCAAATTTTGTAAACGTCTCATATTTAATTCAATAAGTTCACTCAATTCATTACGAGTGAAAGTGAGAATTTCGTTTGGATCAAGTGAACTACCATCTGTAATCACTGGTGGGGAAGATGCTGGTGGATCCATTTCCACAAACAAACAAAAAAAAAAAAGTTAAGTTAAACGACCGTTAAAAATTGTTTCGACCGACCGAAAACAAAAAATTACAATAGTAATACGCTTTGAATTTGGAATTTGTTTAATAAAACAAAATATTGAATAATTAAAATAAAACAAAAAAAAAATTTTCTTTTGGCAATATTTTTTTTAAAAAAGGAAAACTTTAAGATACTCACAGTTTGCAAAAAATGGAGAATCTTCATCCGTATCACGTCGGGGTCACCAATTATATAGCTAGTATGTTTCGCGCTATATGATTTGCTGCGTGTTTAATCCACAATTAAATAGCTTGAATTTTCTTGAAATAATAGTATGAAAATCCTCCAAAAGCTTGTATAGTTTCTCGCTTTAATAATTTTGTTGAGTATCCACAATTATAAATTTAGTAATTTTTTTTTTGTTTTATATGTTCAAAATATAAATCTTGAAAATTCTTGATTATGAAAGTAAAACAACCTATAGCTTGTGTATTTTCTCGCTATCACTCGACTCCTTCAAATTCCGTTATTCTCAAATCTTCAGTAATTCCGTTGGTGTTAAATCTCCAGTTATTCCGTTGTTTTCCAATCTTCAGTCGTTTCTTTTATAAATTCTGGTTAACTATCTTTTGATAACAAATCAGCTTCCATAAATATACCAATAATTCTGAAGTTACTACTTCTTAAAATGGTTTAATAATTTAACATTTATGGTAAGTTTAAATATTCGTTGAATATATTTTATTAAATAATATATTCATATAAAACAATTTTATTATACATTATTTATGAGATAAAAAACTTTAATTGGTTTAACTAATATCCAATAATTTTTTTGAACTTTACCAGTAGAAGAAAGAAGCTTAATTGAAATTATTTTTTCATTTAGGAAAAATAATGTTTTTCAAAACAAACTAAGTTTTTTTAGAAAAAATAAGTTTTTCAAACATACTTAGATTTGTTAATTGTTAGTATCCTAAAGTTTGTAAAAATTACTGCCAAAATAAAGTTAATAAGATTTAGTGAAATTTGGTGAGAAATCACCACAAACCCAAATTTTGAGAACCCTGGGATAACCTGCTTAAGAGATATTCTCAACCTTATATTCTTTAACATTGACTGAAGCAAGCAAGGGTATCGTTGAAATAAGAGTTTCTCTGAAATTAACTTTTTTCATATTTTATTACTGTAGACCAAAAAACAATAATAAACCCAAATTTTGAGAACCCTGGGATAACCTGCTTAAGAGATATTCTCAACCTTATATTCTTTAACATTGACTGAAGCAAGCAAGGGTATCGTTGAAATAAGAGTTTCTCTGAAATTAATTTTTTTCATATTTTATTACTGTAGACCAAAAAACAATAATAAACCCAAATTTTGAGAACCCTGGGATAACCTGCTTAAGAGATATTCTCAACCTTATATTCTTTAACATTGACTGAAGCAAGCAAGGGTATCGTTGAAATAAGAGTTTCTCCGAAATTAATTTTTTTCATATTTTATTACTGTAGACCAAAAAACAATAATAAACCCAAATTTTGAGAACCCTGGGATAACCTGCTTAAGAGATATTCTCAACCTTATATTCTTTAACATTGACTGAAGCAAGCAAGGGTATCGTTGAAATAAGAGTTTCTCTGAAATTAACTTTTTTCATATTTTATTACTGTTGACCAAAAAACAATAATAAACCCAAATTTTGAGAACCCTGGGATAACCTGCTTAAGAGATATTCTCAACCTTATATTCTTTAACATTGACTGAAGCAAGCAAGGGTATCGTTGAAATAAGAGTTTCTCTGAAATTAATTTTTTTCATATTTTATTACTGTAGACCAAAAAACAATAATAAACCCAAATTTTGAGAACCCTGGGATAACCTGCTTAAGAGATATTCTCAACCTTATATTCTTTAACATTGACTGTAGCAAGCAAGGGTATCGTTGAAATAAGAGTTTCTCTGAAATTAACTTTTTTCATATTTTATTACTGTAGACCAAAAAACAATAATAAACCCAAATTTTGAGAACCCTGGGATAACCTGCTTAAGAGATATTCTCAACCTTATATTCTTTAACATTGACTGAAGCAAGCAAGGGTATCGTTGAAATAAGAGTTTCTCTGAAATTAATTTTTTTCATATTTTATTACTGTTGACCAAAAAACAATAATAAACCCAAATTTTGAGAACCCTGGGATAACCTGCTTAAGAGATATTCTCAACCTTATATTCTTTAACATTGACTGAAGCAAGCAAGGGTATCGTTGAAATAAGAGTTTCTCTGAAATTAATTTTTTTCATATTTTATTACTGTAGACCAAAAAACAATAATAAACCCAAATTTTGAGAACCCTGGGATAACCTGCTTAAGAGATATTCTCAACCTTATATTCTTTAACATTGACTGAAGCAAGCAAGGGTATCATTGAAATAAGAGTTTCTCCGAAATTAACTTTTTTCATATTTTATTACTGTAGACCAAAAAACAATAATAAACCCAAATTTTGAGAACCCTGGGATAACCTGCTTAAGAGATATTCTCAACCTTATATTCTTTAACATTGACTGAAGCAAGCAAGGGTATCGTTGAAATAAGAGTTTCTCTGAAATTAATTTTTTTCATATTTTATTACTGTAGACCAAAAAACAATAATAAACCCAAATTTTGAGAACCCTGGGATAACCTGCTTAAGAGATATTCTCAACCTTATATTCTTTAACATTGACTGAAGCAAGCAAGGGTATCGTTGAAATAAGAGTTTCTCTGCAATTAACTTTTTTCATATTTTATTACTGTAGACCAAAAAACAATAATAAACCCAAATTTTGAGAACCCTGGGATAACCTGCTTAAGAGATATTCTCAACCTTATATTCTTTAACATTGACTGAAGCAAGCAAGGGTATCGTTGAAATAAGAGTTTCTCTGAAATTAACTTTTTTCATATTTTATTACTGTAGACCAAAAAACAATAATAAACCCAAATTTTGAGAACCCTGGGATAACCTGCTTAAGAGATATTTTCAACCTTATATTCTTTAACATTGACTGAAGCAAGCAAGGGTATCGTTGAAATAAGAGTTTCTCTGAAATTAACTTTTTTCATATTTTATTACTGTAGACTAAAAAACAATAATAAACCCAAATTTTGAGAACCCTGGGATAACCTGCTTAAGAGATATTCTCAACCTTATATTCTTTAACATTGACTGAAGCAAGCAAGGGTATCGTTGAAATAAGAGTTTCTCTGAAATTAACTTTTTTCATATTTTATTACTGTAGACCAAAAAACAATAATAAACCCAAATTTTGAGAACCCTGGGATAACCTGCTTAAGAGATATTGTCAACCTTATATTCTTTAACATTGACTGAAGCAAGCAAGGGTATCGTTGAAATAAGAGTTTCTCTGAAATTAATTTTTTTCATATTTTATTACTGTAGACCAAAAAACAATAATAAACCCAAATTTTGAGAACCCTGGGATAACCTGCTTAAGAGATATTCTCAACCTTATATTCTTTAACATTGACTGAAGCAAGCAAGGGTATCGTTGAAATAAGAGTTTCTCCGAAATTAATTTTTTTCATATTTTATTACTGTAGACCAAAAAACAATAATAAACCCAAATTTTGAGAACCCTGGGATAACCTGCTTAAGAGATATTCTCAACCTTATATTCTTTAACATTGACTGAAGCAAGCAAGGGTATCGTTGAAATAAGAGTTTCTCTGAAATTAACTTTTTTCATATTTTATTACTGTAGACCAAAAAACAATAATAAACCCAAATTTTGAGAACCCTGGGATAACCTGCTTAAGAGATATTCTCAACCTTATATTCTTTAACATTGACTGAAGCAAGCAAGGGTATCGTTGAAATAAGAGTTTCTCTGAAATTAACTTTTTTCATATTTTATTACTGTAGACCAAAAAACAATAATAAACCCAAATTTTGAGAACCCTGGGATAACCTGCTTAAGAGATATTCTCAACCTTATATTCTTTAACATTGACTGAAGCAAGCAAGGGTATCGTTGAAATAAGAGTTTCTCTGAAATTAATTTTTTTCATATTTTATTACTGTAGACCAAAAAACAATAATAAACCCAAATTTTGAGAACCCTGGGATAACCTGCTTAAGAGATATTCTCAACCTTATATTCTTTAACATTGACTGAAGCAAGCAGGGTATCGTTGAAATAAGAGTTTCTCTGAAATTAATTTTTTTCATATTTTATTACTGTAGACCAAAAAACAATAATAAACCCAAATTTTGAGAACCCTGGGATAACCTGCTTAAGAGATATTCTCAACCTTATATTCTTTAACATTGACTGAAGCAAGCAAGGGTATCGTTGAAATAAGAGTTTCTCTGAAATTAACTTTTTTCATATTTTATTACTGTAGACCAAAAAACAATAATAAACCCAAATTTTGAGAACCCTGGGATAACCTGCTTAAGAGATATTCTCAACCTTATATTCTTTAACATTGACTGAAGCAAGCAAGGGTATCGTTGAAATAAGAGTTTCTCTGAAATTAATTTTTTTCATATTTTATTACTGTAGACCAAAAAACAATAATAAACCCAAATTTTGAGAACCCTGGGATAACCTGCTTAAGAGATATTCTCAACCTTATATTCTTTAACATTGACTGAAGCAAGCAAGGGTATCGTTGAAATAAGAGTTTCTCTGAAATTAACTTTTTTCATATTTTATTACTGTAGACCAAAAAACAATAATAAACCCAAATTTTGAGAACCCTGGGATAACCTGCTTAAGAGATATTCTCAACCTTATATTCTTTAACATTGACTGAAGCAAGCAAGGGTATCGTTGAAATAAGAGTTTCTCTGAAATTAATTTTTTTCATATTTTATTACTGTAGACCAAAAAACAATAATAAACCCAAATTTTGAGAACCCTGGGATAACCTGCTTAAGAGATATTGTCAACCTTATATTCTTTAACATTGACTGAAGCAAGCAAGGGTATCGTTGAAATAAGAGTTTCTCTGAAATTAAATTTTTTCATATTTTATTACTGTAGACCAAAAAACAATAATAAACCCAAATTTTGAGAACCCTGGGATAACCTGCTTAAGAGATATTCTCAACCTTATATTCTTTAACATTGACTGAAGCAAGCAAGGGTATCGTTGAAATAAGAGTTTCTCCGAAATTAACTTTTTTCATATTTTATTACTGTAGACCAAAAAACAATAATAAACCCAAATTTTGAGAACCCTGGGATAACCTGCTTAAGAGATATTCTCAACCTTATATTCTTTAACATTGACTGAAGCAAGCAAGGGTATCGTTGAAATAAGAGTTTCTCTGAAAATTACTTTTTTCATATTTTATTACTGTAGACCAAAAAACAATAATAAACCCAAATTTGAGAACCCTGGGATAACCTGCTTAAGAGATATTCTCAACCTTATATTCTTTAACATTGACTGAAGCAAGCAAGGGTATCGTTGAAATAAGAGTTTCTCTGAAATTAACTTTTTTCATATTTTATTACTGTAGACCAAAAAACAATAATAAACCCAAATTTTGAGAACCCTGGGATAACCTGCTTAAGAGATATTCTCAACCTTATATTCTTTAACATTGACTGAAGCAAGCAAGGGTATCGTTGAAATAAGAGTTTCTCTGAAATTAATTTTTTTCATATTTTATTACTGTAGACCAAAAAACAATAATAAACCCAAATTTTGAGAACCCTGGGATAACCTGCTTAAGAGATATTCTCAACCTTATATTCTTTAACATTGACTGAAGCAAGCAAGGGTATCGTTGAAATAAGAATTTCTCTGAAATTAATTTTTTTCATATTTTATTACTGTAGACCAAAAAACAATAATAAACCCAAATTTTGAGAACCCTGGGATAACCTGCTTAAGAGATATTCTCAACCTTATATTCTTTAACATTGACTGAAGCAAGCAAGGGTATCGTTGAAATAAGAGTTTCTCTGAAATTAATTTTTTTCATATTTTATTACTGTAGACCAAAAAACAATAATAAACCCAAATTTTGAGAACCCTGGGATAACCTGCTTAAGAGATATTCTCAACCTTATATTCTTTAACATTGACTGAAGCAAGCAAGGGTATCGTTGAAATAAGAGTTTCTCTGAAATTAACTTTTTTCATATTTTATTACTGTAGACCAAAAAACAATAATAAACCCAAATTTTGAGAACCCTGGGATAACCTGCTTAAGAGATATTCTCAACCTTATATTCTTTAACATTGACTGAAGCAAGCAAGGGTATCGTTGAAATAAGAGTTTCTCTGAAATTAATTTTTTTCATATTTTATTACTGTAGACCAAAAAACAATAATAAACCCAAATTTTGAGAACCCTGGGATAACCTGCTTAAGAGATATTCTCAACCTTATATTCTTTAACATTGACTGAAGCAAGCAAGGGTATCGTTGAAATAAGAGTTTCTCTGAAATTAACTTTTTTCATATTTTATTACTGTAGACCAAAAAACAATAATAAACCCAAATTTTGAGAACCCTGGGATAACCTGCTTAAGAGATATTCTCAACCTTATATTCTTTAACATTGACTGAAGCAAGCAAGGGTATCGTTGAAATAAGAGTTTCTCTGAAATTAATTTTTTTCATATTTTATTACTGTAGACCAAAAAACAATAATAAACCCAAATTTTGAGAACCCTGGGATAACCTGCTTAAGAGATATTCTCAACCTTATATTCTTTAACATTGACTGAAGCAAGCAAGGGTATCGTTGAAATAAGAGTTTCTTTGAAATTAATTTTTTTCATATTTTATTACTGTAGACCAAAAAACAATAATAAACCCAAATTTTGAGAACCCTGGGATAACCTGCTTAAGAGATATTCTCAACCTTATATTCTTTAACATTGACTGAAGCAAGCAAGGGTATCGTTGAAATAAGAGTTTCTCTGAAATTAATTTTTTTCATATTTTATTACTGTAGACCAAAAAACAATAATAAACCCAAATAATTAATAAAATTAATTTTTATATTTTTTTGCTTATTTCAGTAATAAAATATGAAACTCTTATTTCAACGATACCCTTGCTTGCTTCAGTCAATGTTAAAGAATATAAGGTTGAGAATATCTCTTAAGCAGGTTATCCCAGGGTTCTCAAAATTTGGGTTTATTATTGTTTTTTGGTCTACAGTAATAAAATATGAAAAAAGTTAATTTCAGAGAAACTCTTATTTCAACGATACCCTTGCTTGCTTCAGTCAATGTTAAAGAATATAAGGTTGAGAATATCTCTTAAGCAGGTTATCCCAGGGTTCTCAAAATTTGGGTTTATTATTGTTTTTTGGTCTACAGTAATAAAATATGAAAAAAGTTAATTTCAGAGAAACTCTTATTTCAACGATACCCTTGCTTGCTTCAGTCAATGTTAAAGAATTTAAGGTTGAGAATATCTCTTAAGCAGGTTATCCCAGGGTTCTCAAAATTTGGGTTCATTATTGTTTTTTGGTCTACAGTAATAAAATATGAAACTCTTATTTCAACGATACCCTTGCTTGCTTCAGTCAATGTTAAAGAATATAAGGTTGAGAATATCTCTTAAGCAGGTTATCCCAGGGTTCTCAAAATTTGGGTTTATTATTGTTTTTTGGTCTACAGTAATAAAATATGAAAAAAATTAATTTCAGAGAAACTCTTATTTCAACGATACCCTTGCTTGCTTCAGTCAATGTTAAAGAATATAAGGTTGAGAATATCTCTTAAGCAGGTTATCCCAGGGTTCTCAAAATTTGGGTTTATTATTGTTTTTTGGTCTACAGTAATAAAATATGAAAAAAATTAATTTCAGAGAAACTCTTATTTCAACGATACCCTTGCTTGCTTCAGTCAATGTTAAAGAATATAAGGTTGAGAATATCTCTTAAGCAGGTTATCCCAGGGTTCTCAAAATTTGGGTTTATTATTGTTTTTTGGTCTACAGTAATAAAATATGAAAAAAATTAGTTTCAGAGAAACTCTTATTTCAACGATACCCTTGCTTGCTTCAGTCAATGTTAAAGAATATAAGGTTGAGAATATCTCTTAAGCAGGTTATCCCAGGGTTCTCAAATTTGGGTTTATTATTGTTTTTTGGTCTACAGTAATAAAATATGAAAAAATTAATTTCAGAGAAACTCTTATTTCAACGATACCCTTGCTTGCTTCAGTCAATGTTAAAGAATATAAGGTTGAGAATATCTCTTAAGCAGGTTATGCCAGGGTTCTCAAAATTTGGGTTTATTATTGTTTTTTGGTCTACAGTAATAAAATATGAAAAAACTTAATTTCAGAGAAACTCTTATTTCAACGATACCCTTGCTTGCTTCAGTCAATGTTAAAGAATATAAGGTTGAGAATATCTCTTAAGCAGGTTATCCCAGGGTTCTCAAAATTTGGGTTTATTATTGTTTTTTGGTCTACAGTAATAAAATATGAAAAAAATTAATTTCAGAGAAACTCTTATTTCAACGATACCCTTGCTTGCTTCAGTCAATGTTAAAGAATATAAGGTTGAGAATATCTCTTAAGCAGGTTATCCCAGGGTTCTCAAAATTTGGGTTTATTATTGTTTTTTGGTCTACAGTAATAAAATATGAAAAAAATTAATTTCAGAGAAACTCTTATTTCAACGATACCCTTGCTTGCTTCAGTCAATGTTAAAGAATATAAGGTTGAGAATATCTCTTAAGCAGGTTATCCCAGGGTTCTCAAAATTTGGGTTTATTATTGTTTTTTGGTCTACAGTAATAAAATATGAAAAAAATTAATTTCAGAGAAACTCTTATTTCAACGATACCCTTGCTTGCTTCAGTCAATGTTAAAGAATATAAGGTTGAGAATATCTCTTAAGCAGGTTATCCCAGGGTTCTCAAAATTTGGGTTTATTATTGTTTTTTGGTCTACAGTAATAAAATATGAAAAAAATTAATTTCAGAGAAACTCTTATTTCAACGATACCCTTTCTTGCTTCAGTCAATGTTAAAGAATATAAGGTTGAGAATATCTCTTAAGCAGGTTATCCCAGGGTTCTCAAAATTTGGGTTTATTATTGTTTTTTGGTCTACAGTAATAAAATATGAAAAAAATTAATTTCAGAGAAACTCTTATTTCAACGATACCCTTGCTTGCTTCAGTCAATGTTAAAGAATATAAGGTTGAGAATATCTCTTAAGCAGGTTATCCCAGGGCTCTCAAAATTTGGGTTTATTATTGTTTTTTGGTCTACAGTAATAAAATATGAAAAAAATTAATTCAGAGAAACTCTTATTTCAACGATACCCTTGCTTGCTTCAGTCAATGTTAAAGAATATAAGGTTGAGAATATCTCTTAAGCAGGTTATCCCAGGGTTCTCAAAATTTGGGTTTATTATTGTTTTTTGGTCTACAGTAATAAAATATGAAAAAAGTTAATTTCAGAGAAACTCTTATTTCAACGATACCCTTGCTTGCTTCAGTCAATGTTAAAGAATATAAGGTTGAGAATATCTCTTAAGCAGGTTATCCCAGGGTTCTCAAATTTGGGTTTATTATTGTTTTTTGGTCTACAGTAATAAAATATGAAAAAAGTTAATTTCAGAGAAACTCTTATTTCAACGATACCCTTGCTTGCTTCAGTCAATGTTAAAGAATATAAGGTTGAGAATATCTCTTAAGCAGGTTATCCCAGGGTTCTCAAAATTTGGGTTTATTATTGTTTTTTGGTCTACAGTAATAAAATATGAAAAAAGTTAATTTCAGAGAAACTCTTATTTCAACGATACCCTTGCTTGCTTCAGTCAATGTTAAAGAATATAAGGTTGAGAATATCTCTTAAGCAGGTTATCCCAGGGTTCTCAAAATTTGGGTTTATTATTGTTTTTTGGTCTACAGTAATAAAATATGAAAAAAATTAATTTCAAAGAAACTCTTATTTCAACGATACCCTTGCTTGCTTCAGTCAATGTTAAAGAATATAAGGTTGAGAATATCTCTTAAGCAGGTTATCCCAGGGTTCTCAAAATTTGGGTTTATTATTGTTTTTTGGTCTACAGTAATAAAATATGAAAAAAATTAATTTCAGAGAAACTCTTATTTCAACGATACCCTTGCTTGCTTCAGTCAATGTTAAAGAATATAAGGTTGAGAATATCTCTTAAGCAGGTTATCCCAGGGTTCTCAAAATTTGGGTTTATTATTGTTTTTTGGTCTACAGTAATAAAATATGAAAAAAATTAATTTCAGAGAAACTCTTATTTCAACGATACCCTTGCTTGCTTCAGTCAATGTTAAAGAATATAAGGTTGAGAATATCTCTTAAGCAGGTTATCCCAGGGTTCTCAAAATTTGGGTTTATTATTGTTTTTTGGTCTACAGTAATAAAATATGAAAAAAGTTAATTTCAGAGAAACTCTTATTTCAACGATACCCTTGCTTGCTTCAGTCAATGTTAAAGAATATAAGGTTGAGAATATCTCTTAAGCAGGTTATCCCAGGGTTCTCAAAATTTGGGTTTATTATTGTTTTTTGGTCTACAGTAATAAAATATGAAAAAAATTAATTTCAGAGAAACTCTTATTTCAACGATACCCTTGCTTGCTTCAGTCAATGTTAAAGAATATAAGGTTGAGAATATCTCTTAAGCAGGTTATCCCAGGGTTCTCAAAATTTGGGTTTATTATTGTTTTTTGGTCTACAGTAATAAAATATGAAAAAAATTAATTTCAGAGAAACTCTTATTTCAACGATACCCTTGCTTGCTTCAGTCAATGTTAAAGAATATAAGGTTGAGAATATCTCTTAAGCAGGTTATCCCAGGGTTCTCAAAATTTGGGTTTATTATTGTTTTTTGGTCTACAGTAATAAAATATGAAAAAAATTAATTTCAGAGAAACTCTTATTTCAACGATACCCTTGCTTGCTTCAGTCAATGTTAAAGAATATAAGGTTGAGAATATCTCTTAAGCAGGTTATCCCAGGGTTCTCAAAATTTGGGTTTATTATTGTTTTTTGGTCTACAGTAATAAAATATGAAAAAAGTTAATTTCAGAGAAACTCTTATTTCAACGATACCCTGCTTGCTTCAGTCAATGTTAAAGAATATAAGGTTGAGAATATCTCTTAAGCAGGTTATCCCAGGGTTCTCAAAATTTGGGTTTATTATTGTTTTTTGGTCTACAGTAATAAAATATGAAAAAAGTTAATTTCAGAGAAACTCTTATTTCAACGATACCCTTGCTTGCTTCAGTCAATGTTAAAGAATATAAGGTTGAGAATATCTCTTAAGCAGGTTATCCCAGGGTTCTGAAAATTTGGGTTTATTATTGTTTTTTGGTCTACAGTAATAAAATATGAAAAAATTAATTTCAGAGAAACTCTTATTTCAACGATACCCTTGCTTGCTTCAGTCAATGTTAAAGAATATAAGGTTGAGAATATCTCTTAAGCAGGTTATCCCAGGGTTCTCAAAATTTGGGTTTATTATTGTTTTTTGGTCTACAGTAATAAAATATGAAAAAAATTAATTTCAGAGAAACTCTTATTTCAACGATACCCTTGCTTGCTTCAGTCAATGTTAAAGAATATAAGGTTGAGAATATCTCTTAAGCAGGTTATCCCAGGGTTCTCAAAATTTGGGTTTATTATTGTTTTTTGGTCTACAGTAATAAAATATGAAAAAAATTAATTTCAGAGAAACTCTTATTTCAACGATACCCTTGCTTGCTTCAGTCAATGTTAAAGAATATAAGGTTGAGAATATCTCTTAAGCAGGTTATCCCAGGGTTCTCAAAATTTGGGTTTATTATTGTTTTTTGGTCTACAGTAATAAAATATGAAAAAAGTTAATTTCAGAGAAACTCTTATTTCAACGATACCCTTGCTTGCTTCAGTCAATGTTAAAGAATATAAGGTTGAGAATATCTCTTAAGCAGGTTATCCCAGGGTTCTCAAAATTTGGGTTTATTATTGTTTTTTGGTCTACAGTAATAAAATATGAAAAAAGTTAATTTCAGAGAAACTCTTATTTCAACGATACCCTTGCTTGCTTCAGTCAATGTTAAAGAATATAAGGTTGAGAATATCTCTTAAGCAGGTTATCCAGGGTTCTCAAAATTTGGGTTTATTATTGTTTTTTGGTCTACAGTAATAAAATATGAAAAAAGTTAATTTCAGAGAAACTCTTATTTCAACGATACCCTTGCTTGCTTCAGTCAATGTTAAAGAATATAAGGTTGAGAATATCTCTTAAGCAGGTTATCCCAGGGTTCTCAAAATTTGGGTTTATTATTGTTTTTTGGTCTACAGTAATAAAATATGAAAAAAATTAATTTCAGAGAAACTCTTATTTCAACGATACCCTTGCTTGCTTCAGTCAATGTTAAAGAATATAAGGTTGAGAATATCTCTTAAGCAGGTTATCCCAGGTTCTCAAAATTTGGGTTTATTATTGTTTTTTGGTCTACAGTAATAAAATATGAAAAAAGTTAATTTCAGAGAAACTCTTATTTCAACGATACCCTTGCTTGCTTCAGTCAATGTTAAAGAATATAAGGTTGAGAATATCTCTTAAGCAGGTTATCCCAGGGTTCTCAAAATTTGGGTTTATTATTGTTTTTTGGTCTACAGTAATAAAATATGAAAAAAATTAATTTCAGAGAACTCTTATTTCAACGATACCCTTGCTTGCTTCAGTCAATGTTAAAGAATATAAGGTTGAGAATATCTCTTAAGCAGGTTATCCCAGGGTTCTCAAAATTTGGGTTTATTATTGTTTTTTGGTCTACAGTAATAAAATATGAAAAAAGTTAATTTCAGAGAAACTCTTATTTCAACGATACCCTTGCTTGCTTCAGTCAATGTTAAAGAATATAAGGTTGAGAATATCTCTTAAGCAGGTTATCCCAGGGTTCTCAAAATTTGGGTTTATTATTGTTTTTTGGTCTACAGTAATAAAATATGAAAAAAGTTAATTTCAGAGAAACTCTTATTTCAACGATACCCTTGCTTGCTTCAGTCAATGTTAAAGAATATAAGGTTGAGAATATCTCTTAAGCAGGTTATCCCAGGGTTCTCAAAATTTGGGTTTATTATTGTTTTTTGGTCTACAGTAATAAAATATGAAAAAAAGTTAATTTCAGAGAAACTCTTATTTCAACGATACCCTTGCTTGCTTCAGTCAATGTTAAAGAATATAAGGTTGAGAATATCTCTTAAGCAGGTTATCCCAGGGTTCTCAAAATTTGGGTTTATTATTGTTTTTTGGTCTACAGTAATAAAATATGAAAAAAATTAATTTCAGAGAAACTCTTATTTCAACGATACCCTTGCTTGCTTCAGTCAATGTTAAAGAATATAAGGTTGAGAATATCTCTTAAGCAGGTTATCCCAGGGTTCTCAAAATTTGGGTTTATTATTGTTTTTTGGTCTACAGTAATAAAATATGAAAAAAGTTAATTTCAGAGAAACTCTTATTTCAACGATACCCTTGCTTGCTTCAGTCAATGTTAAAGAATATAAGGTTGAGAATATCTCTTAAGCAGGTTATCCCAGGTTCTCAAAATTTGGGTTTATTATTGTTTTTTGGTCTACAGTAATAAAATATGAAAAAAGTTAATTTCAGAGAAACTCTTATTTCAACGATACCCTTGCTTGCTTCAGTCAATGTTAAAGAATATAAGGTTGAGAATATCTCTTAAGCAGGTTATCCCAGGGTTCTCAAAATTTGGGTTTATTATTGTTTTTTGGTCTACAGTAATAAAATATGAAAAAAGTTAATTTCAGAGAAACTCTTATTTCAACGATACCCTTGCTTGCTTCAGTCAATGTTAAAGAATATAAGGTTGAGAATATCTCTTAAGCAGGTTATCCCAGGGTTCTCAAAATTTGGGTTTATTATTGTTTTTTGGTCTACAGTAATAAAATATGAAAAAAGTTAATTTCAGAGAAACTCTTATTTCAACGATACCCTTGCTTGCTTCAGTCAATGTTAAAGAATATAAGGTTGAGAATATCTCTTAAGCAGGTTATCCCAGGGTTCTCAAAATTTGGGCTTATTATTGTTTTTTGGTCTACAGTAATAAAATATGAAAAAAATTAATTTCAGAGAAACTCTTATTTCAACGATACCCTTGCTTGCTTCAGTCAATGTTAAAGAATATAAGGTTGAGAATATCTCTTAAGCAGGTTATCCCAGGGTTCTCAAAATTTGGGTTTATTATTGTTTTTTGGTCTACAGTAATAAAATATGAAAAAAGTTAATTTCAGAGAAACTCTTATTTCAACGATACCCTTGCTTGCTTCAGTCAATGTTAAAGAATATAAGGTTGAGAATATCTCTTAAGCAGGTTATCCCAGGGTTCTCAAAATTTGGGTTTATTATTGTTTTTTGGTCTACAGTAATAAAATATGAAAAAAGTTAATTTCAGAGAAACTCTTATTTCAACGATACCCTTGCTTGCTTCAGTCAATGTTAAAGAATATAAGGTTGAGAATATCTCTTAAGCAGGTTATCCCAGGGTTCTCAAAATTTGGGTTTATTATTGTTTTTTGGTCTACAGTAATAAAATATGAAAAAAATTAATTTCAGAGAAACTCTTATTTCAACGATACCCTTGCTTGCTTCAGTCAATGTTAAAGAATATAAGGTTGAGAATATCTCTTAAGCAGGTTATCCCAGGGTTCTCAAAATTTGGGTTTATTATTGTTTTTTGGTCTACAGTAATAAAATATGAAAAAAGTTAATTTCAGAGAAACTCTTATTTCAACGATACCCTTGCTTGCTTCAGTCAATGTTAAAGAATATAAGGTTGAGAATATCTCTTAAGCAGGTTATCCCAGGGTTCTCAAAATTTGGGTTTATTATTGTTTTTTGGTCTACAGTAATAAAATATGAAAAAAATTAATTTCAGAGAAACTCTTATTTCAACGATACCCTTGCTTGCTTCAGTCAATGTTAAAGAATATAAGGTTGAGAATATCTCTTAAGCAGGTTATCCCAGGGTTCTCAAAATTTGGGTTTATTATTGTTTTTTGGTCTACAGTAATAAAATATGAAAAAAATTAATTTCAGGAGAAACTCTTATTTCAACGATACCCTTGCTTGCTTCAGTCAATGTTAAAGAATATAAGGTTGAGAATATCTCTTAAGCAGGTTATCCCAGGGTTCTCAAAATTTGGGTTTATTATTGTTTTTTGGTCTACAGTAATAAAATATGAAAAAAATTAATTTCAGAGAAACTCTTATTTCAACGATACCCTTGCTTGCTTCAGTCAATGTTAAAGAATATAAGGTTGAGAATATCTCTTAAGCAGGTTATCCCAGGGTTCTCAAAATTTGGGTTTATTATTGTTTTTTGGTCTACAGTAATAAAATATGAAAAAAATTAATTTTCAGAGAAACTCTTATTTCAACGATACCCTTGCTTGCTTCAGTCAATGTTAAAGAATATAAGGTTGAGAATATCTCTTAAGCAGGTTATCCCAGGGTTCTCAAAATTTGGGTTTATTATTGTTTTTTGGTCTACAGTAATAAAATATGAAAAAAATTAATTTCAGAGAAACTCTTATTTCAACGATACCCTTGCTTGCTTCAGTCAATGTTAAAGAATATAAGGTTGAGAATATCTCTTAAGCAGGTTATCCCAGGGTTCTCAAAATTTGGGTTTATTATTGTTTTTTGGTCTACAGTAATAAAATATGAAAAAAGTTAATTTCAGAGAAACTCTTATTTCAACGATACCCTTGCTTGCTTCAGTCAATGTTAAAGAATATAAGGTTGAGAATATCTCTTAAGCAGGTTATCCCAGGGTTCTCAAAATTTGGGTTTATTATTGTTTTTTGGTCTACAGTAATAAAATATGAAAAAAATTAATTTCAGAGAAACTCTTATTTCAACGATACCCTTGCTTGCTTCAGTCAATGTTAAAGAATATAAGGTTGAGAATATCTCTTAAGCAGGTTATCCCAGGGTTCTCAAAATTTGGGTTTATTATTGTTTTTTGGTCTACAGTAATAAAATATGAAAAAAATTAATTTCAGAGAAACTCTTATTTCAACGATACCCTTGCTTGCTTCAGTCAATGTTAAAGAATATAAGGTTGAGAATATCTCTTAAGCAGGTTATCCCAGGGTTCTCAAAATTTGGGTTTATTATTGTTTTTTGGTCTACAGTAATAAAATATGAAAAAAATTAATTTCAGAGAAAACTCTTATTTCAACGATACCCTTGCTTGCTTCAGTCAATGTTAAAGAATATAAGGTTGAGAATATCTCTTAAGCAGGTTATCCCAGGGTTCTCAAAATTTGGGTTTATTATTGTTTTTTGGTCTACAGTAATAAAATATGAAAAAAATTAATTTCAGAGAAACTCTTATTTCAACGATACCCTTGCTTGCTTCAGTCAATGTTAAAGAATATAAGGTTGAGAATATCTCTTAAGCAGGTTATCCCAGGGTTCTCAAAATTTGGGTTTATTATTGTTTTTTGGTCTACAGTAATAAAATATGAAAAAAGTTAATTTCAGAGAAACCTCTTATTTCAACGATACCCTTGCTTGCTTCAGTCAATGTTAAAGAATATAAGGTTGAGAATATCTCTTAAGCAGGTTATCCCAGGGTTCTCAAAATTTGGGTTTATTATTGTTTTTTGGTCTACAGTAATAAAATATGAAAAAAATTAATTTCAGAGAAACTCTTATTTCAACGATACCCTTGCTTGCTTCAGTCAATGTTAAAGAATATAAGGTTGAGAATATCTCTTAAGCAGGTGGTTATCCCAGGGTTCTCAAAATTTGGGTTTATTATTGTTTTTTGGTCTACAGTAATAAAATATGAAAAAATTAATTTCAGAGAAACTCTTATTTCAACGATACCCTTGCTTGCTTCAGTCAATGTTAAAGAATATAAGGTTGAGAATATCTCTTAAGCAGGTTATCCCAGGGTTCTCAAAATTTGGGTTTATTATTGTTTTTTGGTCTACAGTAATAAAATATGAAAAAAATTAATTTCAAAGAAACTCTTATTTCAACGATACCCTTGCTTGCTTCAGTCAATGTTAAAGAATATAAGGTTGAGAATATCTCTTAAGCAGGTTATCCCAGGGTTCTCAAAATTTGGGTTTATTATTGTTTTTTGGTCTACAGTAATAAAATATGAAAAAAATTAATTTCAGAGAAACTCTTATTTCAACGATACCCTTGCTTGCTTCAGTCAATGTTAAAGAATATAAGGTTGAGAATATCTCTTAAGCAGGTTATCCCAGGGTTCTCAAAATTTGGGTTTATTATTGTTTTTTGGTCTACAGTAATAAAATATGAAAAAAATTAATTTCAGAGAAACTCTTATTTCAACGATACCCTTGCTTGCTTCAGTCAATGTTAAAGAATATAAGGTTGAGAATATCTCTTAAGCAGGTTATCCCAGGGTTCTCAAAATTTGGGTTTATTATTGTTTTTTGGTCTACAGTAATAAAATATGAAAAAAATTAATTTCAGAGAAACTCTTATTTCAACGATACCCTTGCTTGCTTCAGTCAATGTTAAAGAATATAAGGTTGAGAATATCTCTTAAGCAGGTTATCCCAGGGTTCTCAAAATTTGGGTTTATTATTGTTTTTTGGTCTACAGTAATAAAATATGAAAAAAATTAATTTCAGAGAAACTCTTATTTCAACGATACCCTTGCTTGCTTCAGTCAATGTTAAAGAATATAAGGTTGAGAATATCTCTTAAGCAGGTTATCCCAGGGTTCTCAAAATTTGGGTTTATTATTGTTTTTTGGTCTACAGTAATAAAATATGAAAAAAATTAATTTCAGAGAAACTCTTATTTCAACGATACCCTTGCTTGCTTCAGTCAATGTTAAAGAATATAAGGTTGAGAATATCTCTTAAGCAGGTTATCCCAGGGTTCTCAAAATTTGGGTTTATTATTGTTTTTTGGTCTACAGTAATAAAATATGAAAAAAATTAATTTCAGAGAAACTCTTATTTCAACGATACCCTTGCTTGCTTCAGTCAATGTTAAAGAATATAAGGTTGAGAATATCTCTTAAGCAGGTTATCCCAGGGTTCTCAAAATTTGGGTTTATTATTGTTTTTTGGTCTACAGTAATAAAATATGAAAAAAATTAATTTCAGAGAAACTCTTATTTCAACGATACCCTTGCTTGCTTCAGTCAATGTTAAAGAATATAAGGTTGAGAATATCTCTTAAGCAGGTTATCCCAGGGTTCTCAAAATTTGGGTTTATTATTGTTTTTTGGTCTACAGTAATAAAATATGAAAAAAATTAATTTCAGAGAAACTCTTATTTCAACGATACCCTTGCTTGCTTCAGTCAATGTTAAAGAATATAAGGTTGAGAATATCTCTTAAGCAGGTTATCCCAGGGTTCTCAAAATTTGGGTTTATTATTGTTTTTTGGTCTACAGTAATAAAATATGAAAAAAATTAATTTCAAAGAAACTCTTATTTCAACGATACCCTTGCTTGCTTCAGTCAATGTTAAAGAATATAAGGTTGAGAATATCTCTTAAGCAGGTTATCCCAGGGTTCTCAAAATTTGGGTTTATTATTGTTTTTTGGTCTACAGTAATAAAATATGAAAAAAATTAATTTCAAAGAAACTCTTATTTCAACGATACCCTTGCTTGCTTCAGTCAATGTTAAAGAATATAAGGTTGAGAATATCTCTTAAGCAGGTTATCCCAGGGTTCTCAAAATTTGGGTTTATTATTGTTTTTTGGTCTACAGTAATAAAATATGAAAAAAATTAATTTCAGAGAAACTCTTATTTCAACGATACCCTTGCTTGCTTCAGTCAATGTTAAAGAATATAAGGTTGAGAATATCTCTTAAGCAGGTTATCCCAGGGTTCTCAAAATTTGGGTTTATTATTGTTTTTTGGTCTACAGTAATAAAATATGAAAAAAATTAATTTCAGAGAAACTCTTATTTCAACGATACCCTTGCTTGCTTCAGTCAATGTTAAAGAATATAAGGTTGAGAATATCTCTTAAGCAGGTTATCCCAGGGTTCTCAAAATTTGGGTTTATTATTGTTTTTTGGTCTACAGTAATAAAATATGAAAAAAATTAATTTCAGAGAAACTCTTATTTCAACGATACCCTTGCTTGCTTCAGTCAATGTTAAAGAATATAAGGTTGAGAATATCTCTTAAGCAGGTTATCCCAGGGTTCTCAAAATTTGGGTTTATTATTGTTTTTTGGTCTACAGTAATAAAATATGAAAAAAATTAATTTCAGAGAAACTCTTATTTCAACGATACCCTTGCTTGCTTCAGTCAATGTTAAAGAATATAAGGTTGAGAATATCTCTTAAGCAGGTTATCCCAGGGTTCTCAAAATTTGGGTTTATTATTGTTTTTTGGTCTACAGTAATAAAATATGAAAAAAATTAATTTCAGAGAAACTCTTATTTCAACGATACCCTTGCTTGCTTCAGTCAATGTTAAAGAATATAAGGTTGAGAATATCTCTTAAGCAGGTTATCCCAGGGTTCTCAAAATTTGGGTTTATTATTGTTTTTTGGTCTACAGTAATAAAATATGAAAATAATTAATTTCAGAGAAACTCTTATTTCAACGATACCCTTGCTTGCTTCAGTCAATGTTAAAGAATATAAGGTTGAGAATATCTCTTAAGCAGGTTATCCCAGGGTTCTCAAAATTTGGGTTTATTATTGTTTTTTGGTCTACAGTAATAAAATATGAAAAAAATTAATTTCAGAGAAACTCTTATTTCAACGATACCCTTGCTTGCTTCAGTCAATGTTAAAGAATATAAGGTTGAGAATATCTCTTAAGCAGGTTATCCCAGGGTTCTCAAAATTTGGGTTTATTATTGTTTTTTGGTCTACAGTAATAAAATATGAAAATAATTAATTTCAGAGAAACTCTTATTTCAACGATACCCTTGCTTGCTTCAGTCAATGTTAAAGAATATAAGGTTGAGAATATCTCTTAAGCAGGTTATCCCAGGGTTCTCAAAATTTGGGTTTATTATTGTTTTTTGGTCTACAGTAATAAAATATGAAAAAATTAATTTCAAAGAAACTCTTATTTCAACGATACCCTTGCTTGCTTCAGTCAATGTTAAAGAATATAAGGTTGAGAATATCTCTTAAGCAGGTTATCCCAGGGTTCTCAAAATTTGGGTTTATTATTGTTTTTTGGTCTACAGTAATAAAATATGAAAATAATTAATTTCAGAGAAACTCTTATTTCAACGATACCCTTGCTTGCTTCAGTCAATGTTAAAGAATATAAGGTTGAGAATATCTCTTAAGCAGGTTATCCCAGGGTTCTCAAAATTTGGGTTTATTATTGTTTTTTGGTCTACAGTAATAAAATATGAAAAAAATTAATTTCAGAGAAACTCTTATTTCAACGATACCCTTGCTTGCTTCAGTCAATGTTAAAGAATATAAGGTTGAGAATATCTCTTAAGCAGGTTATCCCAGGGTTCTCAAAATTTGGGTTTATTATTGTTTTTTGGTCTACAGTAATAAAATATGAAAAAAATTAATTTCAGAGAAACTCTTATTTCAACGATACCCTTGCTTGCTTCAGTCAATGTTAAAGAATATAAGGTAGAGAATATCTCTTAAGCAGGTTATCCCAGGGTTCTCAAAATTTGGGTTTATTATTGTTTTTGGTCTACAGTAATAAAATATGAAAAAAATTAATTTCAGAGAAACTCTTATTTCAACGATACCCTTGCTTGCTTCAGTCAATGTTAAAGAATATAAGGTTGAGAATATCTCTTAAGCAGGTTATCCCAGGGTTCTCAAAATTTGGGTTTATTATTGTTTTTTGGTCTACAGTAATAAAATATGAAAAAAATTAATTTCAAGAAACTCTTATTTCAACGATACCCTTGCTTGCTTCAGTCAATGTTAAAGAATATAAGGTTGAGAATATCTCTTAAGCAGGTAATCCCAGGGTTCTCAAAATTTGGGTTTATTATTGTTTTTTGGTCTACAGTAATAAAATATGAAAAAAATTAATTTCAAAGAAACTCTTATTTCAACGATACCCTTGCTTGCTTCAGTCAATGTTAAAGAATATAAGGTTGAGAATATCTCTTAAGCAGGTTATCCCAGGGTTCTCAAAATTTGGGTTTATTATTGTTTTTTGGTCTACAGTAATAAAATATGAAAAAAATTAATTTCAGAGAAACTCTTATTTCAACGATACCCTTGCTTGCTTCAGTCAATGTTAAAGAATATAAGGTTGAGAATATCTCTTAAGCAGGTTATCCCAGGGTTCTCAAAATTTGGGTTTATTATTGTTTTTTGGTCTACAGTAATAAAATATGAAAAAAATTAATTTCAGAGAAACTCTTATTTCAACGATACCCTTGCTTGCTTCAGTCAATGTTAAAGAATATAAGGTTGAGAATATCTCTTAAGCAGGTTATCCCAGGGTTCTCAAAATTTGGGTTTATTATTGTTTTTTGGTCTACAGTAATAAAATATGAAAAAAAGTAATTTCAAAGAAACTCTTATTTCAACGATACCCTTGCTTGCTTCAGTCAATGTTAAAGAATATAAGGTTGAGAATATCTCTTAAGCAGGTTATCCCAGGGTTCTCAAAATTTGGGTTTATTATTGTTTTTTGGTCTACAGTAATAAAATATGAAAAAAATTAATTTCAAAGAAACTCTTATTTCAACGATACCCTTGCTTGCTTCAGTCAATGTTAAAGAATATAAGGTTGAGAATATCTCTTAAGCAGGTAATCCCAGGGTTCTCAAAATTTGGGTTTATTATTGTTCTTTGGTCTACAGTAATAAAATATGAAAAAAATTAATTTCAAAGAAACTCTTATTTCAACGATACCCTTGCTTGCTTCAGTCAATGTTAAAGAATATAAGGTTGAGAATATCTCTTAAGCAGGTTATCCCAGGGTTCTCAAAATTTGGGTTTATTATTGTTTTTTGGTCTACAGTAATAAAATATGAAAAAAATTAATTTCAAAGAAACTCTTATTTCAACGATACCCTTGCTTGCTTCAGTCAATGTTAAAGAATATAAGGTTGAGAATATCTCTTAAGCAGGTTATCCCAGGGTTCTCAAAATTTGGGTTTATTATTGTTTTTTGGTCTACAGTAATAAAATATGAAAAAAATTAATTTCAGAGAAACTCTTATTTCAACGATACCCTTGCTTGCTTCAGTCAATGTTAAAGAATATAAGGTTGAGAATATCTCTTAAGCAGGTTATCCCAGGGTTCTCAAAATTTGGGTTTATTATTGTTTTTTAGTCTACAGTAATAAAATATGAAAATAATTAATTTCAGAGAAACTCTTATTTCAACGATACCCTTGCTTGCTTCAGTCAATGTTAAAGAATATAAGGTTGAGAATATCTCTTAAGCAGGTTATCCCAGGGTTCTCAAAATTTGGGTTTATTATTGTTTTTTGGTCTACAGTAATAAAATATGAAAAAAATTAATTTCAGAGAAACTCTTATTTCAACGATACCCTTGCTTGCTTCAGTCAATGTTAAAGAATATAAGGTTGAGAATATCTCTTAAGCAGGTTATCCCAGGGTTCTCAAAATTTGGGTTTATTATTGTTTTTTGGTCTACAGTAATAAAATATGAAAATAATTAATTTCAGAGAAACTCTTATTTCAACGATACCCTTGCTTGCTTCAGTCAATGTTAAAGAATATAAGGTTGAGAATATCTCTTAAGCAGGTTATCCCAGGGTTCTCAAAATTTGGGTTTATTATTGTTTTTTGGTCTACAGTAATAAAATATGAAAAAAATTAATTTCAAAGAAACTCTTATTTCAACCCTTGCTTGCTTCAGTCAATGTTAAAGAATATAAGGTTGAGAATATCTCTTAAGCAGGTTATCCCAGGGTTCTCAAAATTTGGGTTTATTATTGTTTTTTTGGTCTACAGTAATAAAATATGAAAATAATTAATTTCAGAGAAACTCTTATTTCAACGATACCCTTGCTTGCTTCAGTCAATGTTAAAGAATATAAGGTTGAGAATATCTCTTAAGCAGGTTATCCCAGGGTTCTCAAAATTTGGGTTTATTATTGTTTTTTGGTCTACAGTAATAAAATATGAAAAAAATTAATTTCAGAGAAACTCTTATTTCAACGATACCCTTGCTTGCTTCAGTCAATGTTAAAGAATATAAGGTTGAGAATATCTCTTAAGCAGGTTATCCCACGGCTCTCAAAATTTGGGTTTATTATTGTTTTTTGATCTACAGTAATAAAATATGAAAAAAATTAATTTCAGAGAAACTCTTATTTCAACGATACCCTTGCTTGCTTCAGTCAATGTTAAAGAATATAAGGTAGAGAATATCTCTTAAGCAGGTTATCCCAGGGTTCTCAAAATTTGGGTTTATTATTGTTTTTTGGTCTACAGTAATAAAATATGAAAAAATTTAATTTCAAAGAAACTCTTATTTCAACGATACCCTTGCTTGCTTCAGTCAATGTTAAAGAATATAAGGTTGAGAATATCTCTTAAGCAGGTTATCCCAGGGTTCTCAAAATTTGGGTTTATTATTGTTTTTTGGTCTACAGTAATAAATATGAAAAAATTTAATTTCAAAGAAACTCTTATTTCAACGATACCCTTGCTTGCTTCAGTCAATGTTAAAGAATATAAGGTTGAGAATATCTCTTAAGCAGGTTATCCCAGGGTTCTCAAGATTTGGGTTTATTATTGTTTTTTGGTCTACAGTAATAAAATATGAAAAAAATTAATTTCAAAGAAACTCTTATTTCAACGATACCCTTGCTTGCTTCAGTCAATGTTAAAGAATATAAGGTTGAGAATATCTCTTAAGCAGGTTATCCCAGGGTTCTCAAAATTTGGGTTTATTATTGTTTTTTGGTCTACAGTAATAAAATATGAAAAAAATTAATTTCAGAGAAACTCTTATTTCAACGATACCCTTG
This sequence comes from Diogma glabrata, assembly GCA_963693315.1. Classification (NCBI taxonomy): domain Eukaryota; kingdom Metazoa; phylum Arthropoda; class Insecta; order Diptera; family Cylindrotomidae; genus Diogma; species Diogma glabrata. The sequence continues at coordinate 50,877 of CAVNZG010000990.1, forward strand.
CTTGCTTCAGTCAATGTTAAAGAATATAAGGTTGAGAATATCTCTTAAGCAGGTTATCCCAGGGTTCTCAAAATTTGGGTTTATTATTGTTTTTTGGTCTACAGTAATAAAATATGAAAAAAATTAATTTCAAAGAAACTCTTATTTCAACGATACCCTTGCTTGCTTCAGTCAATGTTAAAGAATATAAGGTTGAGAATATCTCTTAAGCAGGTTATCCCAGGGTTCTCATAATTTGGGTTTATTATTGTTTTTTGGTCTACAGTAATAAAATATGAAAATAATTAATTTCAGAGAAACTCTTATTTCAACGATACCCTTGCTTGCTTCAGTCAATGTTAAAGAATATAAGGTTGAGAATATCTCTTAAGCAGGTTATCCCAGGGTTCTCAAAATTTGGGTTTATTATTGTTTTTTGGTCTACAGTAATAAAATATGAAAAAATTTAATTTCAAAGAAACTCTTATTTCAACGATACCCTTGCTTGCTTCAGTCAATGTTAAAGAATATAAGGTTGAGAATATCTCTTAAGCAGGTTATCCCAGGGTTCTCAAAATTTGGGTTTATTATTGTTTTTTGGTCTACAGTAATAAAATATGAAAAAAATTAATTTCAGAGAAACTCTTATTTCAACGATACCCTTGCTTGCTTCAGTCAATGTTAAAGAATATAAGGTTGAGAATATCTCTTAAGCAGGTTATCCCAGGGTTCTCAAAATTTGGGTTTATTATTGTTTTTTGGTCTACAGTAATAAAATATGAAAAAAATTAATTTCAAAGAAACTCTTATTTCAACGATACCCTTGCTTGCTTCAGTCAATGTTAAAGAATATAAGGTTGAGAATATCTCTTAAGCAGGTTATCCCAGGGTTCTCAAAATTTGGGTTTATTATTGTTTTCTGGTCTACAGTAATAAAATATGAAAATAATTAATTTCAGAGAAACTCTTATTTCAACGATACCCTTGCTTGCTTCAGTCAATGTTAAAGAATATAAGGTTGAGAATATCTCTTAAGCAGGTTATCCCAGGGTTCTCAAAATTTGGGTTTATTATTGTTTTTTGGTCTACAGTAATAAAATATGAAAAAAATTAATTTCAGAGAAACTCTTATTTCAACGATACCCTTGCTTGCTTCAGTCAATGTTAAAGAATATATGGTTGAGAATATCTCTTAAGCAGGTTATCCCAGGGTTCTCAAAATTTGGGTTTATTATTGTTTTTTGGTCTACAGTAATAAAATATGAAAAAATTAATTTCAAAGAAACTCTTATTTCAACGATACCCTTGCTTGCTTCAGTCAATGTTAAAGAATATAAGGTTGAGAATATCTCTTAAGCAGGTTACCCAGGGTTCTCAAAATTTGGGTTTATTATTGTTTTTTGGTCTACAGTAATAAAATATAAAAATAATTAATTTCAGAGAAACTCTTATTTCAACGATACCCTTGCTTGCTTCAGTCAATGTTAAAGAATATAAGGTTGAGAATATCTCTTAAGCAGGTTATCCCAGGGTTCTTAAAATTTGGGTTTATTATTGTTTTTTGGTCAACAGTAATAAAATATGAAAATAATTAATTTCAGAGAAACTCTTATTTCAACGATACCCTTGCTTGCTTCAGTCAATGTTAAAGAATATAAGGTTGAGAATATCTCTTAAGCAGGTTATCCCAGGGTTCTCAAAATTTGGGTTTATTATTGTTTTTTGGTCTACAGTAATAAAATATGAAAAAAATTAAGTTCAGAGAAACTCTTATTTCAACGATACCCTTGCTTGCTTCAGTCAATGTTAAAGAATATAAGGTTGAGAATATCTCTTAAGCAGGTTATCCCAGGGTTCTCAAAATTTGGGTTTATTATTGTTTTTTGGTCTACAGTAATAAAATATGAAAAAATTTAATTTCAAAGAAACTCTTATTTCAACGATACCCTTGCTTGCTTCAGTCAATGTTAAAGAATATAAGGTTGAGAATATCTCTTAAGCAGGTTATCCCAGGGTTCTCAAAATTTGGGTTTATTATTGTTTTTTGGTCTACAGTAATAAAATATGAAAAAAATTAATTTCAAAGAAACTCTTATTTCAACGATACCCTTGCTTGCTTCAGTCAATGTTAAAGAATATAAGGTTGAGAATATCTCTTAAGCAGGTTATCCCAGGGTTCTCAAAATTTGGGTTTATTATTGTTTTTTGGTCAACAGTAATAAAATATGAAAATAATTAATTTCAGAGAAACTCTTATTTCAACGATACCCTTGCTTGCTTCAGTCAATGTTAAAGAATATAAGGTTGAGAATATCTCTTAAGCAGGTTATCCCAGGGTTCTCAAAATTTGGGTTTATTATTGTTTTTTGGTCTACAGTAATAAAATATGAAAAAAATTAATTTCAAAGAAACTCTTATTTCAACGATACCCTTGCTTGCTTCAGTCAATGTTAAAGAATATAAGGTTGAGAATATCTCTTAAGCAGGTTATCCCAGGGTTCTCAAAATTTGGGTTTATTATTGTTTTTTGGTCTACAGTAATAAAATATGAAAATAATTAATTTCAGAGAAACTCTTATTTCAACGATACCCTTGCTTGCTTCAGTCAATGTTAAAGAATATAAGGTTGAGAATATCTCTTAAGCAGGTTATCCCAGGGTTCTCAAAATTTGGGTTTATTATTGTATTTTGGTCTACAGTAATAAAATATTAAAAAAATTAATTTCAAAGAAACTCTTATTTCAACGATACCCTTGCTTGCTTCAGTCAATGTTAAAGAATATAAGGTTGAGAATATCTCTTAAGCAGGTTATCCCAGGGTTCTCAAAATTTGGGTTTATTATTGTTTTTTGGTCTACAGTAATAAAATATGAAAAAAATTAATTTCAGAGAAACTCTTATTTCAACGATACCCTTGCTTGCTTCAGTCAATGTTAAAGAATATAAGGTTGAGAATATCTCTTAAGCAGGTTATCCCAGGGTTCTCAAAATTTGGGTTTATTATTGTTTTTTGGTCTACAGTAATAAAATATGAAAAAAATTAATTTCAAAGAAACTCTTATTTCAACGATACCCTTGCTTGCTTCAGTCAATGTTAAAGAATATAAGGTTGAGAATATCTCTTAAGCAGGTTATCCCAGGGTTCTCAAAATTTGGGTTTATTATTGTTTTTTGGTCTACAGTAATAAAATATGAAAAAAATTAATTTCAAAGAAACTCTTATTTCAACGATACCCTTGCTTGCTTCAGTCAATGTTAAAGAATATAAGGTTGAGAATATCTCTTAAGCAGGTTATCCCAGGGTTCTCAAAATTTGGGTTTATTATTGTTTTTTGGTCTACAGTAATAAAATATGAAAATAATTCATTTCAAAGAAACTCTTATTTCAACGATACCCTTGCTTGCTTCAGTCAATGTTAAAGAATATAAGGTTGAGAATATCTCTTAAGCAGGTTATCCCAGGGTTCTCAAAATTTGGGTTTATTATTGTTTTTTGGTCTACAGTAATAAAATATGAAAAAAATTAATTTCAGAGAAACTCTTATTTCAACGATACCCTTGCTTGCTTCAGTCAATGTTAAAGAATATAAGGTTGAGAATATCTCTTAAGCAGGTTATCCCAGGGTTCTCAAAATTTGGGTTTATTATTGTTTTTTGGTCTACAGTAATAAAATATGAAAAAAATTAATTTCAAAGAAACTCTTATTTCAACGATACCCTTGCTTGCTTCAGTCAATGTTAAAGAATATAAGGTTGAGAATATCTCTTAAGCAGGTTATCCCAGGGTTCTCAAAATTTGGGTTTATTATTGTTTTTTGGTCTACAGTAATAAAATATGAAAAAATTTAATTTCAAAGAAACTCTTATTTCAACGATACCCTTGCTTGCTTCAGTCAATGTTAAAGAATATAAGGTTGAGAATATCTCTTAAGCAGGTTATCCCAGGGTTCTCAAAATTTGGGTTTATTATTGTTTTTTGGTCTACAGTAATAAAATATGAAAAAAATTAATTTCAAAGAAACTCTTATTTCAACGATACCCTTGCTTGCTTCAGTCAATGTTAAAGAATATAAGGTTGAGAATATCTCTTAAGCAGGTTATCCCAGGGTTCTCAAAATTTGGGTTTATTATTGTTTTTTGGTCAACAGTAATAAAATATGAAAATAATTAATTTCAGAGAAACTCTTATTTCAACGATACCCTTGCTTGCTTCAGTCAATGTTAAAGAATATAAGGTTGAGAATATCTCTTAAGCAGGTTATCCCAGGGTTCTCAAAATTTGGGTTTATTATTGTTTTTTGGTCTACAGTAATAAAATATGAAAAAAATTAATTTCAGAGAAACTCTTATTTCAACGATACCCTTGCTTGCTTCAGTCAATGTTAAAGAATATAAGGTTGAGAATATCTCTTAAGCAGGTTATCCCACGGCTCTCAAAATTTGGGTTTATTATTGTTTTTTGATCTACAGTAATAAAATATGAAAAAAATTAATTTCAGAGAAACTCTTATTTCAACGATACCCTTGCTTGCTTCAGTCAATGTTAAAGAATATAAGGTAGAGAATATCTCTTAAGCAGGTTATCCCAGGGTCTCAAAATTTGGGTTTATTATTGTTTTTTGGTCTACAGTAATAAAATATGAAAAAATTTAATTTCAAAGAAATTCTTATTTCAACGATACCCTTGCTTGCTTCAGTCAATGTTAAAGAATATAAGGTTGAGAATATCTCTTAAGCAGGTTATCCCAGGGTTCTCAAAATTTGGGTTTATTATTGTTTTTTGGTCTACAGTAATAAATATGAAAAAATTTAATTTCAAAGAAACTCTTATTTCAACGATACCCTTGCTTGCTTCAGTCAATGTTAAAGAATATAAGGTTGAGAATATCTCTTAAGCAGGTTATCCCAGGGTTCTCAAGATTTGGGTTTATTATTGTTTTTTGGTCTACAGTAATAAAATATGAAAAAAATTAATTTCAAAGAAACTCTTATTTCAACGATACCCTTGCTTGCTTCAGTCAATGTTAAAGAATATAAGGTTGAGAATATCTCTTAAGCAGGTTATCCCAGGGTTCTCAAAATTTGGGTTTATTATTGTTTTTTGGTCTACAGTAATAAAATATGAAAAAAATTAATTTCAGAGAAACTCTTATTTCAACGATACCCTTGCTTGCTTCAGTCAATGTTAAAGAATATAAGGTTGAGAATATCTCTTAAGCAGGTTATCCCAGGGTTCTCAAAATTTGGGTTTATTATTGTTTTTTGGTCTACAGTAATAAAATATGAAAAAAATTAATTTCAAAGAAACTCTTATTTCAACGATACCCTTGCTTGCTTCAGTCAATGTTAAAGAATATAAGGTTGAGAATATCTCTTAAGCAGGTTATCCCAGGGTTCTCATAATTTGGGTTTATTATTGTTTTTTGGTCTACAGTAATAAAATATGAAAATAATTAATTTCAGAGAAACTCTTATTTCAACGATACCCTTGCTTGCTTCAGTCAATGTTAAAGAATATAAGGTTGAGAATATCTCTTAAGCAGGTTATCCCAGGGTTCTCAAAATTTGGGTTTATTATTGTTTTTTGGTCTACAGTAATAAAATATGAAAAAATTTAATTTCAAAGAAACTCTTATTTCAACGATACCCTTGCTTGCTTCAGTCAATGTTAAAGAATATAAGGTTGAGAATATCTCTTAAGCAGGTTATCCCAGGGTTCTCAAAATTTGGGTTTATTATTGTTTTTTGGTCTACAGTAATAAAATATGAAAAAAATTAATTTCAGAGAAACTCTTATTTCAACGATACCCTTGCTTGCTTCAGTCAATGTTAAAGAATATAAGGTTGAGAATATCTCTTAAGCAGGTTATCCCAGGGTTCTCAAAATTTGGGTTTATTATTGTTTTTTGGTCTACAGTAATAAAATATGAAAAAAATTAATTTCAAAGAAACTCTTATTTCAACGATACCCTTGCTTGCTTCAGTCAATGTTAAAGAATATAAGGTTGAGAATATCTCTTAAGCAGGTTATCCCAGGGTTCTCAAAATTTGGGTTTATTATTGTTTTTTGGTCTACAGTAATAAAATATGAAAATAATTAAGTTCAGAGAAACTCTTATTTCAACGATACCCTTGCTTGCTTCAGTCAATGTTAAAGAATATAAGGTTGAGAATATCTCTTAAGCAGGTTATCCCAGGGTTCTCAAAATTTGGGTTTACTATTGTTTTTTGGTCTACAGTAATAAAATATGAAAAAAATTAATTTCAGAGAAACTCTTATTTCAACGATACCCTTGCTTGCTTCAGTCAATGTTAAAGAATATATGGTTGAGAATATCTCTTAAGCAGGTTATCCCAGGGTTCTCAAAATTTGGGTTTATTATTGTTTTTTGGTCTACAGTAATAAAATATGAAAAAATTAATTTCAAAGAAACTCTTATTTCAACGATACCCTTGCTTGCTTCAGTCAATGTTAAAGAATATAAGGTTGAGAATATCTCTTAAGCAGGTTACCCAGGGTTCTCAAAATTTGGGTTTATTATTGTTTTTTGGTCTACAGTAATAAAATATAAAAATAATTAATTTCAGAGAAACTCTTATTTCAACGATACCCTTGCTTGCTTCAGTCAATGTTAAAGAATATAAGGTTGAGAATATCTCTTAAGCAGGTTATCCCAGGGTTCTCAAAATTTGGGTTTATTATTGTTTTTTGGTCAACAGTAATAAAATATGAAAATAATTAATTTCAGAGAAACTCTTATTTCAACGATACCCTTGCTTGCTTCAGTCAATGTTAAAGAATATAAGGTTGAGAATATCTCTTAAGCAGGTTATCCCAGGGTTCTCAAAATTTGGGTTTATTATTGTTTTTTGGTCTACAGTAATAAAATATGAAAAAAATTAAGTTCAGAGAAACTCTTATTTCAACGATACCCTTGCTTGCTTCAGTCAATGTTAAAGAATATAAGGTTGAGAATATCTCTTAAGCAGGTTATCCCAGGGTTCTCAAAATTTGGGTTTATTATTGTTTTTTGGTCTACAGTAATAAAATATGAAAAAATTTAATTTCAAAGAAACTCTTATTTCAACGATACCCTTGCTTGCTTCAGTCAATGTTAAAGAATATAAGGTTGAGAATATCTCTTAAGCAGGTTATCCCAGGGTTCTCAAAATTTGGGTTTATTATTGTTTTTTGGTCTACAGTAATAAAATATGAAAAAAATTAATTTCAAAGAAACTCTTATTTCAACGATACCCTTGCTTGCTTCAGTCAATGTTAAAGAATATAAGGTTGAGAATATCTCTTAAGCAGGTTATCCCAGGGTTCTCAAAATTTGGGTTTATTATTGTTTTTTGGTCAACAGTAATAAAATATGAAAATAATTAATTTCAGAGAAACTCTTATTTCAACGATACCCTTGCTTGCTTCAGTCAATGTTAAAGAATATAAGGTTGAGAATATCTCTTAAGCAGGTTATCCCAGGGTTCTCAAAATTTGGGTTTATTATTGTTTTTTGGTCTACAGTAATAAAATATGAAAAAAATTAATTTCAAAGAAACTCTTATTTCAACGATACCCTTGCTTGCTTCAGTCAATGTTAAAGAATATAAGGTTGAGAATATCTCTTAAGCAGGTTATCCCAGGGTTCTCAAAATTTGGGTTTATTATTGTTTTTTGGTCTACAGTAATAAAATATGAAAATAATTAATTTCAGAGAAACTCTTATTTCAACGATACCCTTGCTTGCTTCAGTCAATGTTAAAGAATATAAGGTTGAGAATATCTCTTAAGCAGGTTATCCCAGGGTTCTCAAAATTTGGGTTTATTATTGTATTTTGGTCTACAGTAATAAAATATTAAAAAAATTAATTTCAAAGAAACTCTTATTTCAACGATACCCTTGCTTGCTTCAGTCAATGTTAAAGAATATAAGGTTGAGAATATCTCTTAAGCAGGTTATCCCAGGGTTCTCAAAATTTGGGTTTATTATTGTTTTTTGGTCTACAGTAATAAAATATGAAAAAAATTAATTTCAGAGAAACTCTTATTTCAACGATACCCTTGCTTGCTTCAGTCAATGTTAAAGAATATAAGGTTGAGAATATCTCTTAAGCAGGTTATCCCAGGGTTCTCAAAATTTGGGTTTATTATTGTTTTTTGGTCTACAGTAATAAAATATGAAAAAAATTAATTTCAAAGAAACTCTTATTTCAACGATACCCTTGCTTGCTTCAGTCAATGTTAAAGAATATAAGGTTGAGAATATCTCTTAAGCAGGTTATCCCAGGGTTCTCAAAATTTGGGTTTATTATTGTTTTTTGGTCTACAGTAATAAAATATGAAAAAAATTAATTTCAAAGAAACTCTTATTTCAACGATACCCTTGCTTGCTTCAGTCAATGTTAAAGAATATAAGGTTGAGAATATCTCTTAAGCAGGTTATCCCAGGGTTCTCAAAATTTGGGTTTATTATTGTTTTTTGGTCTACAGTAATAAAATATGAAAATAATTCATTTCAAAGAAACTCTTATTTCAACGATACCCTTGCTTGCTTCAGTCAATGTTAAAGAATATAAGGTTGAGAATATCTCTTAAGCAGGTTATCCCAGGGTTCTCAAAATTTGGGTTTATTATTGTTTTTTGGTCTACAGTAATAAAATATGAAAAAAATTAATTTCAGAGAAACTCTTATTTCAACGATACCCTTGCTTGCTTCAGTCAATGTTAAAGAATATAAGGTTGAGAATATCTCTTAAGCAGGTTATCCCAGGGTTCTCAAAATTTGGGTTTATTATTGTTTTTTGGTCTACAGTAATAAAATATGAAAAAAATTAATTTCAAAGAAACTCTTATTTCAACGATACCCTTGCTTGCTTCAGTCAATGTTAAAGAATATAAGGTTGAGAATATCTCTTAAGCAGGTTATCCCAGGGTTCTCAAAATTTGGGTTTATTATTGTTTTTTGGTCTACAGTAATAAAATATGAAAAAATTTAATTTCAAAGAAACTCTTATTTCAACGATACCCTTGCTTGCTTCAGTCAATGTTAAAGAATATAAGGTTGAGAATATCTCTTAAGCAGGTTATCCCAAGGTTCTCAAAATTTGGGTTTATTATTGTTTTTTGGTCTACAGTAATAAAATATGAAAAAATTTAATTTCAAAGAAACTCTTATTTCAACGATACCCTTGCTTGCTTCAGTCAATGTTAAAGAATATAAGGTTGAGAATATCTCTTAAGCAGGTTATCCCAGGGTTCTCAAAATTTGGGTTTATTACTGTTTTTTGTTCTACAGTAATAAAATATGAAAAAAATTAATTTCAAAGAAACTCTTATTTCAACGATACCCTTGCTTGCTTCAGTCAATGTTAAAGAATATAAGGTTGAGAATATGTCTTAAGCAGGTTATCCCAGGGTTCTCAAAATTTGGGTTTATTATTGTTTTTTGGTCTACAGTATTAAAATATGAAAATAATTAATTTCAGAGAAACTCTTATTTCAACGATACCCTTGCTTGCTTCAGTCAATGTTAAAGAATATAAGGTTGAGAATATCTCTTAAGCAGGTTATCCCAGGGTTCTCAAAATTTGGGTTTATTATTGTTTTTTGGTCTACAGTAATAAAATATGAAAAAAATTAATTTCAAAGAAACTCTTATTTCAACGATACCCTTGCTTGCTTCAGTCAATGTTAAAGAATATAAGGTTGAGAATATCTCTTAAGCAGGTTATCCCAGGGTTCTCAAAATTTGGGTTTATTATTGTTTTTTGGTCTACAGTAATAAAATATGAAAAAACTTAATTTCAAAGAAACTCTTATTTCAACGATACCCTTGCTTGCTTCAGTCAATGTTAAAGTATATAAGGTTGAGAATATCTCTTAAGCAGGTTATCCCAGGGTTCTCAAAATTTGGTTTTATTATTGTTTTTTGGTCTACAGTAATAAAATATGAAAAAAATTAATTTCAAAGAAACTCTTATTTCAACGATACCCTTGCTTGCTTCAGTCAATGTTAAAGAATATAAGGTTGAGAATATCTCTTAAGCAGGTTATCCCAGGGTTCTCAAAATTTGGGTTTATTATTGTTTTTTGGTCTACAGTAATAAAATATGAAAAAAATTAATTTCAAAGAAACTCTTATTTCAACGATACCCTTGCTTGCTTCAGTCAATGTTAAAGAATATAAGGTTGAGAATATCTCTTAAGCAGGTTATCCCAGGGTTCTCAAAATTTGGGTTTATTATTGTTTTTTGGTCTACAGTAATAAAATATGAAAAAAATTAATTTCAAAGAAACTCTTATTTCAACGATACCCTTGCTTGCTTCAGTCAATGTTAAAGAATATAAGGTTGAGAATATCTCTTAAGCAGGTTATCCCAGGGTTCTCAAAATTTGGGTTTATTATTGTTTTTTGGTCTACAGTAATAAAATATGAAAAAAATTAATTTCAAAGAAACTCTTATTTCAACGATACCCTTGCTTGCTTCAGTCAATGTTAAAGAATATAAGGTTGAGAATATCTCTTAAGCAGGTTATCCCAGGGTTCTCAAAATTTGGGTTTATTATTGTTTTTTGGTCTACAGTAATAAAATATGAAAATAATTAATTTCAGAGAAACTCTTATTTCAACGATACCCTTGCTTGCTTCAGTCAATGTTAAAGAATATAAGGTTGAGAATATCTCTTAAGCAGGTTATCCCAGGGTTCTCAAAATTTGGGTTTATTATTGTTTTTTGGTCTACAGTAATAAAATATGAAAATAATTAATTTCAGAGAAACTCTTATTTCAACGATACCCTTGCTTGCTTCAGTCAATGTTAAAGAATATAAGGTTGAGAATATCTCTTAAGCAGGTTATCCCAGGGTTCTCAAAATTTGGGTTTATTATTGTTTTTTGGTCTACAGTAATAAAATATGAAAAAAATTAATTTCAGAGAAACTCTTATGTCAACGATACCCTTGCTTGCTTCAGTCAATGTTAAAGAATATAAGGTTGAGAATATCTCTTAAGCAGGTTATCCCAGGGTTCTCAAAATTTGGGTTTATTATTGTTTTTTGGTCAACAGTAATAAAATATGAAAATAATTAATTTCAGAGAAACTCTTATTTCAACGATACCCTTGCTTGCTTCAGTCAATGTTAAAGAATATAAGGTTGAGAATATCTCTTAAGCAGGTTATCCCAGGGTTCTCAAAATTTGGGTTTATTATTGTTTTTTGGTCTACAGTAATAAAATATGAAAAAATTTAATTTCAAAGAAACTCTTATTTCAACGATACCCTTGCTTGCTTCAGTCAATGTTAAAGAATATAAGGTTGAGAATATCTCTTAAGCAGGTTATCCCAGGGTTCTCAAAATTTGGGTTTATTATTGTTTTTTGGTCTACAATAATAAAATATGAAAAAATTTAATTTCAAAGAAACTCTTATTTCAACGATACCCTTGCTTGCTTCAGTCAATGTTAAAGAATATAAGGTTGAGAATATCTCTTAAGCAGGTTATCCCAGGGTTCTCAAAATTTGGGTTTATTATTGTTTTTTGGTCTACAGTAATAAAATATGAAAAAAATTAATTTCAGAGAAACTCTTATTTCAACGATACCCTTGCTTGCTTCAGTCAATGTTAAAGAATATAAGGTTGAGAATATCTCTTAAGCAGGTTATCCCAGGGTTCTCAAAATTTGGGTTTATTATTGTTTTTTGGTCTACAGTAATAAAATATGAAAAAAATTAATTTCAGAGAAACTCTTATTTCAACGATACCCTTGCTTGCTTCAGTCAATGTTAAAGAATATAAGGTTGAGAATATCTCTTAAGCAGGTTATCCCAGGGTTCTCAAAATTTGGGTTTATTATTGTTTTTTGGTCTACAGTAATAAAATATGAAAAAAATTAATTTCAAAGAAACTCTTATTTCAACGATACCCTTGCTTGCTTCAGTCAATGTTAAAGAATATAAGGTTGAGAATATCTCTTAAGCAGGTTATCCCAGGGTTCTCAAAATTTGGGTTTATTATTGTTTTTTGGTCTACAGTAATAAAATATGAAAAAAATTAATTTCAGAGAAACTCTTATTTCAACGATACCCTTGCTTGCTTCAGTCAATGTTAAAGAATATAAGGTTGAGAATATCTCTTAAGCAGGTTATCCCAGGGTTCTCAAAATTTGGGTTTATTATTGTTTTTTGGTCTACAGTAATAAAATATGTAAAAAATTAATTTCAAAGAAACTCTTATTTCAACGATACCCTTGCTTGCTTCAGTCAATGTTAAAGAATATAAGGTTGAGAATATCTCTTAAGCAGGTTATCCCAGGGTTCTCAAAATTTGGGTTTACTACTGTTTTTTGGTCTACAGTAATAAAATATGAAAAAAATTAGTTTCAGAGAAACTCTTATTTCAACGATACCCTTGCTTGCTTCAGTCAATGTTAAAGAATATAAGGTTGAGAATATCTCTTAAGCAGGTTATCCCAGGGTTCTCAAAATTTGGGTTTATTATTGTTTTTTGGTCTACAGTAATAAAATATGAAAAAAATTAATTTCAGAGAAACTCTTATTTCAACGATACCCTTGCTTGCTTCAGTCAATGTTAAAGAATATAAGGTTGAGAATATCTCTTAAGCAGGTTATCCCAGGGTTCTCAAAATTTGGGTTTATTATTGTTTTTGGTCTACAGTAATAAAATATGAAAAAATTTAATTTCAAAGAAACTCTTATTTCAACGATACCCTTGCTTGCTTCAGTCAATGTTAAAGAATATAAGGTTGAGAATATCTCTTAAGCAGGTTATCCCAGGGTTCTCAAAATTTGGGTTTATTATTGTTTTTTGGTCTACAGTAATAAAATATGAAAAAAATTAATTTCAGAGAAACTCTTATTTCAACGATACCCTTGCTTGCTTCAGTCAATGTTAAAGAATATAAGGTTGAGAATATCTCTTAAGCAGGTTATCCCAGAGTTCTCAAAATTTGGGTTTATTATTGTTTTTTGGTCTACAGTAATAAAATATGAAAATAATTAATTTCAGAGAAACTCTTATTTCAACGATACCCTTGCTTGCTTCAGTCAATGTTAAAGAATATAAGGTTGAGAATATCTCTTAAGCAGGTTATCCCAGGGTTCTCAAAATTTGGGTTTATTATTGTTTTTTGGTCTACAGTAATAAAATATGAAAATAATTAATTTCAGAGAAACTCTTATTTCAACGATACCCTTGCTTGCTTCAGTCAATGTTAAAGAATATAAGGTTGAGAATATCTCTTAAGCAGGTTATCCCAGGGTTCTCAAAATTTGGGTTTATTATTGTTTTTTGGTCTACAGTAATAAAATATGAAAATAATTAATTTCAGAGAAACTCTTATTTCAACGATACCCTTGCTTGCTTCAGTCAATGTTAAAGAATATAAGGTTGAGAATATCTCTTAAGCAGGTTATCCCAGGGTTCTCAAAATTTGGGTTTATTATTGTTTTTTGGTCAACAGTAATAAAATATGAAAAAAATTAATTTCAGAGAAACTCTTATTTCAACGATACCCTTGCTTGCTTCAGTCAATGTTAAAGAATATAAGCTTGAGAATATCTCTTAAGCAGGTTATCCCAGGGTTCTCAAAATTTGGGTTTATTATTGTTTTTTGGTCTACAGTAATAAAATATGAAAATAATTAATTTCAGAGAAACTCTTATTTCAACGATACCCTTGCTTGCTTCAGTCAATGTTAAAGAATATAAGGTTGAGAATATCTCTTAAGCAGGTTATCCCAGGGTTCTCAAAATTTGGGTTTATTATTGTTTTTTGGTCTACAGTAATAAAATATGAAAAAATTTAATTTCAAAGAAATTCTTATTTCAACGATACCCTTGCTTGCTTCAGTCAATGTTAAAGAATATAAGGTTGAGAATATCTCTTAAGCAGGTTATCCCAGGGTTCTCAAAATTTGGGTTTATTATTGTTTTTTGACCTACAGTAATAAATATGAAAAAATTTAATTTCAAAGAAACTCTTATTTCAACGATACCCTTGCTTGCTTCAGTCAATGTTAAAGAATATAAGGTTGAGAATATCTCTTAAGCAGGTTATCCCAGGGTTCTCAAGATTTGGGTTTATTATTGTTTTTTGGTCTACAGTAATAAAATATGAAAAAAATTAATTTCAAAGAAACTCTTATTTCAACGATACCCTTGCTTGCTTCAGTCAATGTTAAAGAATATAAGGTTGAGAATATCTCTTAAGCAGGTTATCCCAGGGTTCTCAAAATTTGGGTTTATTATTGTTTTTTGGTCTACAGTAATAAAATATGAAAAAAATTAATTTCAAAGAAACTCTTATTTCAACGATACCCTTGCTTGCTTCAGTCAATGTTAAAGAATATAAGGTTGAGAATATCTCTTAAGCAGGTTATCCCAGGGTTCTCAAAATTTGGGTTTATTATTGTTTTTTGGTCTACAGTAATAAAATATGAAAATAATTAATTTCAGAGAAACTCTTATTTCAACGATACCCTTGCTTGCTTCAGTCAATGTTAAAGAATATTAGGTTGAGAATATCTCTTAAGCAGGTTATCCCAGGGTTCTCAAAATTTGGGTTTATTATTGTTTTTTGGTCTACAGTAATAAAATATGAAAAAATTTAATTTCAAAGAAACTCTTATTTCAACGATACCCTTGCTTGCTTCAGTCAATGTTAAAGAATATAAGGTTGAGAATATCTCTTAAGCAGGTTATCCCAGGGTTCTCAAAATTTGGGTTTATTATTGCTTTTTGGTCTACAGTAATAAAATATGAAAAAATTTAATTTCAAAGAAACTCTTATTTCAACGATACCCTTGCTTGCTTCAGTCAATGTTAAAGAATATAAGGTTGAGAATATCTCTTAAGCAGGTTATCCCAGGGTTCTCAAAATTTGGGTTTATTATTGTTTTTTGGTCTACAGTAATAAAATATGAAAAAAATTAATTTCAGAGAAACTCTTATTTCAACGATACCCTTGCTTGCTTCAGTCAATGTTAAAGAATATAAGGTTGAGAATATCTCTTAAGCAGGTTATCCCAGGGTTCTCAAAATTTGGGTTTATTATTGTTTTTTGGTCTACAGTAATAAAATATGAAAAAAATTAATTTCAAAGAAACTCTTATTTCAACGATACCCTTGCTTGCTTCAGTCAATGTTAAAGAATATAAGGTAGAGAATATCTCTTAAGCAGGTTATCCCAGGGTTCTCAAAATTTGGGTTTATTATTGTTTTTTGGTCTACAGTAATAAAATATGAAAAAAATTAATTTCAGAGAAACTCTTATTTCAACGATACCCTTGCTTGCTTCAGTCAATGTTAAAGAATATAAGGTTGAGAATATCTCTTAAGCAGGTTATCCCAGGGTTCTCAAAATTTGGGTTTATTATTGTTTTTTGGTCTACAGTAATAAAATATGAAAAAAATTGATTTCAGAGAAACTCTTATTTCAACGATACCCTTGTTTGCTTCAGTCAATGTTAAAGAATATAAGGTTGAGAATATCTCTTAAGCAGGTTATCCCAGGGTTCTCAAAATTTGGGTTTATTATTGTTTTTTGGTCTACAGTAATAAAATATGAAAAAAATTAATTTCAAAGAAACTCTTATTTCAACGATACCCTTGCTTGCTTCAGTCAATGTTAAAGAATATAAGGTTGAGAATATCTCTTAAGCAGGTTATCCCAGGGTTCTCAAAATGTGGGTTTATTATTGTTTTTTGGTCTACAGTAATAAAATATGAAAAAAATTAATTTCAAAGAAACTCTTATTTCAACGATACCCTTGCTTGCTTCAGTCAATGTTAAAGAATATAAGGTTGAGAATATCTCTTAAGCAGGTTATCCCAGGGTTCTCAAAATTTGGGTTTATTATTGTTTTTTGGTCTACAGTAATAAAATATGAAAAAACTTAATTTCAAAGAAACTCTTATTTCAACGATACCCTTGCTTGCTTCAGTCAATGTTAAAGAATATAAGGTTGAGAATATCTCTTAAGCAGGTTATCCCAGGGTTCTCAAAATGTGGGTTTATTATTGTTTTTTGGTCTACAGTAATAAAATATGAAAAAAATTAATTTCAAAGAAACTCTTATTTCAACGATACCCTTGCTTGCTTCAGTCAATGTTAAAGAATATAAGGTTGAGAATATCTCTTAAGCAGGTTATCCCAGGGTTCTCAAAATTTGGGTTTATTATTGTTTTTTGGTCTACAGTAATAAAATATGAAAAAAATTAATTTCAAAGAAACTCTTATTTCAACGATACCCTTGCTTGCTTCAGTCAATGTTAAAGAATATAAGGTTGAGAATATCTCTTAAGCAGGTTATCCCAGGGTTCTCAAAATTTGGGTTTATTATTGTTTTTTGGTCTACAGTAATAAAATATGAAAAAAATTAATTTCAAAGAAACTCTTATTTCAACGATACCCTTGCTTGCTTCAGTCAATGTTAAAGAATATAAGGTTGAGAATATCTCTTAAGCAGGTTATCCCAGGGTTCTCAAAATTTGGGTTTATTATTGTTTTTTGGTCTACAGTAATAAAATATGAAAAAAATTAATTTCAAAGAAACTCTTATTTCAACGATACCCTTGCTTGCTTCAGTCAATGTTAAAGAATATAAGGTTGAGAATATCTCTTAAGCAGGTTATCCCAGGGTTCTCAAAATTTGGGTTTATTATTGTTTTTTGGTCTACAGTAATAAAATATGAAAAAAATTAATTTCAAAGAAACTCTTATTTCAACGATACCCTTGCTTGCTTCAGTCAATGTTAAAGAATATAAGGTTGAGAATATCTCTTAAGCAGGTTATCCCAGGGTTCTCAAAATTTGGGTTTATTATTGTTTTTTGGTCTACAGTAATAAAATATGAAAATAATTAATTTCAGAGAAACTCTTATTTCAACGATACCCTTGCTTGCTTCAGTCAATGTTAAAGAATATAAGGTTGAGAATATCTCTTAAGCAGGTTATCCCAGGGTTCTCAAAATTTGGGTTTATTATTGTTTTTTGGTCTACAGTAATAAAATATGAAAATAATTAATTTCAGAGAAACTCTTATTTCAACGATACCCTTGCTTGCTTCAGTCAATGTTAAAGAATATAAGGTTGAGAATATCTCTTAAGCAGGTTATCCCAGGGTTCTCAAAATTTGGGTTTATTATTGTTTTTTGGTCTACAGTAATAAAATATGAAAAAAATTAATTTCAGAGAAACTCTTATGTCAACGATACCCTTGCTTGCTTCAGTCAATGTTAAAGAATATAAGGTTGAGAATATCTCTTAAGCAGGTTATCCCAGGGTTCTCAAAATTTGGGTTTATTATTGTTTTTTGGTCAACAGTAATAAAATATGAAAATAATTAATTTCAGAGAAACTCTTATTTCAACGATACCCTTGCTTGCTTCAGTCAATGTTAAAGAATATAAGGTTGAGAATATCTCTTAAGCAGGTTATCCCAGGGTTCTCAAAATTTGGGTTTATTATTGTTTTTTGGTCTACAGTAATAAAATATGAAAAAATTTAATTTCAAAGAAACTCTTATTTCAACGATACCCTTGCTTGCTTCAGTCAATGTTAAAGAATATAAGGTTGAGAATATCTCTTAAGCAGGTTATCCCAGGGTTCTCAAAATTTGGGTTTATTATTGTTTTTTGGTCTACAATAATAAAATATGAAAAAATTTAATTTCAAAGAAACTCTTATTTCAACGATACCCTTGCTTGCTTCAGTCAATGTTAAAGAATATAAGGTTGAGAATATCTCTTAAGCAGGTTATCCCAGGGTTCTCAAAATTTGGGTTTATTATTGTTTTTTGGTCTACAGTAATAAAATATGAAAAAAATTAATTTCAGAGAAACTCTTATTTCAACGATACCCTTGCTTGCTTCAGTCAATGTTAAAGAATATAAGGTTGAGAATATCTCTTAAGCAGGTTATCCCAGGGTTCTCAAAATTTGGGTTTATTATTGTTTTTTGGTCTACAGTAATAAAATATGAAAAAAATTAATTTCAAAGAAACTCTTATTTCAACGATACCCTTGCTTGCTTCAGTCAATGTTAAAGAATATAAGGTTGAGAATATCTCTTAAGCAGGTTATCCCAGGGTTCTCAAAATTTGGGTTTATTATTGTTTTTTGGTCTACAGTAATAAAATATGAAAAAAATTAATTTCAGCGAAACTCTTATTTCAACGATACCCTTGCTTGCTTCAGTCAATGTTAAAGAATATAAGGTTGAGAATATCTCTTAAGCAGGTTATCCCAGGGTTCTCAAAATTTGGGTTTATTATTGTTTTTTGGTCTACAGTAATAAAATATGTAAAAAATTAATTTCAAAGAAACTCTTATTTCAACGATACCCTTGCTTGCTTCAGTCAATGTTAAAGAATATAAGGTTGAGAATATCTCTTAAGCAGGTTATCCCAGGGTTCTCAAAATTTGGGTTTACTACTGTTTTTTGGTCTACAGTAATAAAATATGAAAAAAATTAGTTTCAGAGAAACTCTTATTTCAACGATACCCTTGCTTGCTTCAGTCAATGTTAAAGAATATAAGGTTGAGAATATCTCTTAAGCAGGTTATCCCAGGGTTCTCAAAATTTGGGTTTATTATTGTTTTTTGGTCTACAGTAATAAAATATGAAAAAAATTAATTTCAGAGAAACTCTTATTTCAACGATACCCTTGCTTGCTTCAGTCAATGTTAAAGAATATAAGGTTGAGAATATCTCTTAAGCAGGTTATCCCAGGGTTCTCAAAATTTGGGTTTATTATTGTTTTTGGTCTACAGTAATAAAATATGAAAAAATTTAAATTCAAAGAAACTCTTATTTCAACGATACCCTTGCTTGCTTCAGTCAATGTTAAAGAATATAAGGTTGAGAATATCTCTTAAGCAGGTTATCCCAGGGTTCTCAAAATTTGGGTTTATTATTGTTTTTTGGTCTACAGTAATAAAATATGAAAAAAATTAATTTCAGAGAAACTCTTATTTCAACGATACCCTTGCTTGCTTCAGTCAATGTTAAAGAATATAAGGTTGAGAATATCTCTTAAGCAGGTTATCCCAGAGTTCTCAAAATTTGGGTTTATTATTGTTTTTTGGTCTACAGTAATAAAATATGAAAATAATTAATTTCAGAGAAACTCTTATTTCAACGATACCCTTGCTTGCTTCAGTCAATGTTAAAGAATATAAGGTTGAGAATATCTCTTAAGCAGGTTATCCCAGGGTTCTCAAAATTTGGGTTTATTATTGTTTTTTGGTCTACAGTAATAAAATATGAAAATAATTAATTTCAGAGAAACTCTTATTTCAACGATACCCTTGCTTGCTTCAGTCAATGTTAAAGAATATAAGGTTGAGAATATCTCTTAAGCAGGTTATCCCAGGGTTCTCAAAATTTGGGTTTATTATTGTTTTTTGGTCTACAGTAATAAAATATGAAAAAAATTAATTTCAGAGAAACTCTTATTTCAACGATACCCTTGCTTGCTTCAGTCAATGTTAAAGAATATAAGGTTGAGAATATCTCTTAAGCAGGTTATCCCAGGGTTCTCAAAATTTGGGTTTATTATTGTTTTTTGGTCAACAGTAATAAAATATGAAAAAAATTAATTTCAGAGAAACTCTTATTTCAACGATACCCTTGCTTGCTTCAGTCAATGTTAAAGAATATAAGCTTGAGAATATCTCTTAAGCAGGTTATCCCAGGGTTCTCAAAATTTGGGTTTATTATTGTTTTTTGGTCTACAGTAATAAAATATGAAAATAATTAATTTCAGAGAAACTCTTATTTCAACGATACCCTTGCTTGCTTCAGTCAATGTTAAAGAATATAAGGTTGAGAATATCTCTTAAGCAGGTTATCCCAGGGTTCTCAAAATTTGGGTTTATTATTGTTTTTTGGTCTACAGTAATAAAATATGAAAAAATTTAATTTCAAAGAAATTCTTATTTCAACGATACCCTTGCTTGCTTCAGTCAATGTTAAAGAATATAAGGTTGAGAATATCTCTTAAGCAGGTTATCCCAGGGTTCTCAAAATTTGGGTTTATTATTGTTTTTTGGTCTACAGTAATAAATATGAAAAAATTTAATTTCAAAGAAACTCTTATTTCAACGATACCCTTGCTTGCTTCAGTCAATGTTAAAGAATATAAGGTTGAGAATATCTCTTAAGCAGGTTATCCCAGGGTTCTCAAGATTTGGGTTTATTATTGTTTTTTGGTCTACAGTAATAAAATATGAAAAAAATTAATTTCAAAGAAACTCTTATTTCAACGATACCCTTGCTTGCTTCAGTCAATTTTTAAAGAATATAAGGTTGAGAATATCTCTTAAGCAGGTTATCCCAGGGTTCTCAAAATTTGGGTTTATTATTGTTTTTTGGTCTACAGTAATAAAATATGAAAAAAATTAATTTCAAAGAAACTCTTATTTCAACGATACCCTTGCTTGCTTCAGTCAATGTTAAAGAATATAAGGTTGAGAATATCTCTTAAGCAGGTTATCCCAGGGTTCTCAAAATTTGGGTTTATTATTGTTTTTTGGTCTACAGTAATAAAATATGAAAATAATTAATTTCAGAGAAACTCTTATTTCAACGATACCCTTGCTTGCTTCAGTCAATGTTAAAGAATATTAGGTTGAGAATATCTCTTAAGCAGGTTATCCCAGGGTTCTCAAAATTTGGGTTTATTATTGTTTTTTGGTCTACAGTAATAAAATATGAAAAAATTTAATTTCAAAGAAACTCTTATTTCAACGATACCCTTGCTTGCTTCAGTCAATGTTAAAGAATATAAGGTTGAGAATATCTCTTAAGCAGGTTATCCCAGGGTTCTCAAAATTTGGGTTTGTTATTGCTTTTTGGTCTACAGTAATAAAATATGAAAAAATTTAATTTCAAAGAAACTCTTATTTCAACGATACCCTTGCTTGCTTCAGTCAATGTTAAAGAATATAAGGTTGAGAATATCTCTTAAGCAGGTTATCCCAGGGTTCTCAAAATTTGGGTTTATTATTGTTTTTTGGTCTACAGTAATAAAATATGAAAAAAATTAATTTCAGAGAAACTCTTATTTCAACGATACCCTTGCTTGCTTCAGTCAATGTTAAAGAATATAAGGTTGAGAATATCTCTTAAGCAGGTTATCCCAGGGTTCTCAAAATTTGGGTTTATTATTGTTTTTTGGTCTACAGTAATAAAATATGAAAAAAATTAATTTCAAAGAAACTCTTATTTCAACGATACCCTTGCTTGCTTCAGTCAATGTTAAAGAATATAAGGTAGAGAATATCTCTTAAGCAGGTTATCCCAGGGTTCTCAAAATTTGGGTTTATTATTGTTTTTTGGTCTACAGTAATAAAATATGAAAAAAATTAATTTCAGAGAAACTCTTATTTCAACGATACCCTTGCTTGCTTCAGTCAATGTTAAAGAATATAAGGTTGAGAATATCTCTTAAGCAGGTTATCCCAGGGTTCTCAAAATTTGGGTTTATTATTGTTTTTTGGTCTACAGTAATAAAATATGAAAAAAATTGATTTCAGAGAAACTCTTATTTCAACGATACCCTTGTTTGCTTCAGTCAATGTTAAAGAATATAAGGTTGAGAATATCTCTTAAGCAGGTTATCCCAGGGTTCTCAAAATTTGGGTTTATTATTGTTTTTTGGTCTACAGTAATAAAATATGAAAAAAATTAATTTCAAAGAAACTCTTATTTCAACGATACCCTTGCTTGCTTCAGTCAATGTTAAAGAATATAAGGTTGAGAATATCTCTTAAGCAGGTTATCCCAGGGTTCTCAAAATTTGGGTTTATTATTGTTTTTTGGTCTCCAGTAATAAAATATGAAAATAATTAATTTCAGAGAAACCCTTATTTCAACGATACCCTTGCTTGCTTCAGTCAATGTTAAAGAATATAAGGTTGAGAATATCTCTTAAGCAGGTTATCCCAGGGTTCTCAAAATTTGGGTTTATTATTGTTTTTTGGTCTACAGTAATAAAATATGAAAAAAATTAATTTCAGCGAAACTCTTATTTCAACGATACCCTTGCTTGCTTCAGTCAATGTTAAAGAATATAAGGTTGAGAATATCTCTTAAGCAGGTTATCCCAGGGTTCTCAAAATTTGGGTTTATTATTGTTTTTTGGTCAACAGTAATAAAATATGAAAAAAATTAATTTCAAAGAAACTCTTATTTCAACGATACCCTTGCTTGCTTCAGTCAATGTTAAAGAATATAAGGTTGAGAATATCTCTTAAGCAGGTTATCCCAGGGTTCTCAAAATTTGGGTTTATTATTGTTTTTTGGTCTACAGTAATAAAATATGAAAAAAATTAATTTCAGAGAAACTCTTATTTCAACGATACCCTTGCTTGCTTCAGTCAATGTTAAAGAATATAAGGTTGAGAATATCTCTTAAGCAGGTTATCCCAGGGTTCTCAAAATTTGGGTTTATTATTGTTTTTTGGTCTACAGTAATAAAATATGAAAAAAATTAATTTCAAAGAAACTCTTATTTCAACGATACCCTTGCTTGCTTCAGTCAATGTTAAAGAATATAAGGTTGAGAATATCTCTTAAGCAGGTTATCCCAGGGTTCTCAAAATTTGGGTTTATTATTGTTTTTTGGTCTACAGTAATAAAATATGAAAAAAATTAATTTCAGAGAAACTCTTATTTCAACGATACCCTTGCTTGCTTCAGTCAATGTTAAAGAATATAAGGTTGAGAATATCTCTTAAGCAGGTTATCCCAGGGTTCTCAAAATTTGGGTTTATTATTGTTTTTTGGTCTACAGTAATAAAATATGGAAAAAATTAATTTCAAAGAAACTCTTATTTCAACGATACCCTTGCTTGCTTCAGTCAATGTTAAAGAATATAAGGTTGAGAATATCTCTTAAGCAGGTTATCCCAGGGTTCTCAAAATTTGGGTTTATTATTGTTTTTTGGTCTACAGTAATAAAATATGAAAAAAATTAATTTCAGAGAAACTCTTATTTCAACGATACCCTTGCTTGCTTCAGTCAATGTTAAAGAATATAAGGTTGAGTATATCTCTTAAGCAGGTTATCCCAGGGTTCTCAAAATTTGGGTTTATTATTGTTTTTTGGTCTACAGTAATAAAATATTAAAAAAATTAATTTCAAAGAAACTCTTATTTCAACGATACCCTTGCTTGCTTCAGTCAATGTTAAAGAATATAAGGTTGAGAATATCTCTTAAGCAGGTTATCCCAGGGTTCTCAAAATTTGGGTTTATTATTGTTTTTTGGTCTACAGTAATAAAATATGAAAAAAATTAATTTCAGAGAAACTCTTATTTCAACGATACCCTTGCTTGCTTCAGTCAATGTCAAAGAATATAAGGTTGAGAATATCTCTTAAGCAGGTTATCCCAGGGTTCTCAAAATTTGGGTTTATTATTGTTTTTTGGTCTACAGTAATAAAATATGAAAAAAATTAATTTCAAAGAAACTCTTATTTCAACGATACCCTTGCTTGCTTCAGTCAATGTTAAAGAATATAAGGTTGAGAATATCTCTTAAGCAGGTTATCCCAGGGTTCTCAAAATTTGGGTTTATTATTGTTTTTTGGTCTACAGTAATAAAATATGAAAAAAATTAATTTCAGAGAAACTCTTATTTCAACGATACCCTTGCTTGCTTCAGTCAATGTTAAAGAATATAAGGTTGAGAATATCTCTTAAGCAGGTTATCCCAGGGTTCTCAAAATTTGGGTTTATTATTGTTTTTTGGTCTGCAGTAATAAAATATGAAAAAAATTAATTTCAAAGAAACTCTTATTTTAACGATACCCTTGCTTGCTTCAGTCAATGTTAAAGAATATAAGGTTGAGAATATCTCTTAAGCAGGTTATCCCAGGGTTCTCAAAATTTGGGTTTACTACTGTTTTTTGGTCTACAGTAATAAAATATGAAAAAAATTAGTTTCAGAGAAACTCTTATTTCAACGATACCCTTGCTTGCTTCAGTCAATGTTAAAGAATATAAGGTTGAGAATATCTCTTAAGCAGGTTATCCCAGGGTTCTCAAAATTTGGGTTTATTATTGTTTTTTGGTCTACAGTAATAAAATATGAAAAAAATTAATTTCAGAGAAACTCTTATTTCAACGATACCCTTGCTTGCTTCAGTCAATGTTAAAGAATATAAGGTTGAGAATATCTCTTAAGCAGGTTATCCCAGGGTTCTCAAAATTTGGGTTTATTATTGTTTTTGGTCTACAGTAATAAAATATGAAAAAATTTAATTTCAAAGAAACTCTTATTTCAACGATACCCTTGCTTGCTTCAGTCAATGTTAAAGAATATAAGGTTGAGAATATCTCTTAAGCAGGTTATCCCAGGGTTCTCAAAATTTGGGTTTATTATTGTTTTTTGGTCTACAGTAATAAAATATGAAAAAAATTAATTTCAGAGAAACTCTTATTTCAACGATACCCTTGCTTGCTTCAGTCAATGTTAAAGAATATAAGGTTGAGAATATCTCTTAAGCAGGTTATCCCAGGGTTCTCAAAATTTGGGTTTATTATTGTTTTTTGGTCTACAGTAATAAAATATGAAAATAATTAATTTCAGAGAAACTCTTATTTCAACGATACCCTTGCTTGCTTCAGTCAATGTTAAAGAATAGAAGGTTGAGAATATCTCTTAAGCAGGTTATCCCAGGGTTCTCAAAATTTGGGTTTATTATTGTTTTTTGGTCTACAGTAATAAAATATGAAAATAATTAATTTCAGAGAAACTCTTATTTCAACGATACCCTTGCTTGCTTCAGTCAATGTTAAAGAATATAAGGTTGAGAATATCTCTTAAGCAGGTTATCCCAGGGTTCTCAAAATTTGGGTTTATTATTGTTTTTTGGTCTACAGTAATAAAATATGAAAATAATTAATTTCAGAGAAACTCTTATTTCAACGATACCCTTGCTTGCTTCAGTCAATGTTAAGGAATATAAGGTTGAGAATATCTCTTAAGCAGGTTATCCCAGGGTTCTCAAAATTTGGGTTTATTATTGTTTTTTGGTCAACAGTAATAAAATATGAAAAAAATTAATTTCAGAGAAACTCTTATTTCAACGATACCCTTGCTTGCTTCAGTCAATGTTAAAGAATATAAGGTTGAGAATATCTCTTAAGCAGGTTATCCCAGGGTTCTCAAAATTTGGGTTTATTATTGTTTTTTGGTCTACAGTAATAAAATATGAAAAAAATTAATTTCAGAGAAACTCTTATTTCAACGATACCCTTGCTTGCTTCAGTCAATGTTAAAGAATATAAGGTTGAGAATATCTCTTAAGCAGGTTATCCCAGGGTTCTCAAAATTTGGGTTTATTATTGTTTTTTGGTCTACAGTAATAAAATATGAAAAAATTTAATTTCAAAGAAATTCTTATTTCAACGATACCCTTGCTTGCTTCAGTCAATGTTAAAGAATATAAGGTTGAGAATATCTCTTAAGCAGGTTATCCCAGGGTTCTCAAAATTTGGGTTTATTATTGTTTTTTGGTCTACAGTAATAAATATGAAAAAATTTAATTTCAAAGAAACTCTTATTTCAACGATACCCTTGCTTGCTTCAGTCAATGTTAAAGAATATAAGGTTGAGAATATCTCTTAAGCAGGTTATCCCAGGGTTCTCAAGATTTGGGTTTATTATTGTTTTTTGGTCTACAGTAATAAAATATGAAAAAAATTAATTTCAAAGAAACTCTTATTTCAACGATACCCTTGCTTGCTTCAGTCAATGTTAAAGAATATAAGGTTGAGAATATCTCTTAAGCAGGTTATCCCAGGGTTCTCAAAATTTGGGTTTATTATTGTTTTTTGGTCTACAGTAATAAAATATGAAAAAAATTAATTTCAAAGAAACTCTTATTTCAACGATACCCTTGCTTGCTTCAGTCAATGTTAAAGAATATTAGGTTGAGAATATCTCTTAAGCAGGTTATCCCAGGGTTCTCAAAATTTGGGTTTATTATTGTTTTTTGGTCTACAGTAATAAAATATGAAAAAATTTAATTTCAAAGAAACTCTTATTTCAACGATACCCTTGCTTGCTTCAGTCAATGTTAAAGAATATAAGGTTGAGAATATCTCTTAAGCAGGTTATCCCAGGGTTCTCAAAATTTGGGTTTATTATTGCTTTGTGGTCTACAGTAATAAATATGAAAAAATTTAATTTCAAAGAAACTCTTATTTCAACGATACCCTTGCTTGCTTCAGTCAATGTTAAAGAATATAAGGTTGAGAATATCTCTTAAGCAGGTTATCCCAGGGTTCTCAAAATTTGGGTTTATTATTGTTTTTTGGTCTACAGTAATAAAATATGAAAAAAATTAATTTCAGAGAAACTCTTATTTCAACGATACCCTTGCTTGCTTCAGTCAATGTTAAAGAATATAAGGTTGAGAATATCTCTTAAGCAGGTTATCCCAGGGTTCTCAAAATTTGGGTTTATTATTGTTTTTTGGTCTACAGTAATAAAATATGAAAAAAATTCATTTCAAAGAAACTCTTATTTCAACGATACCCTTGCTTGCTTCAGTCAATGTTAAAGAATATAAGGTAGAGAATATCTCTTAAGCAGGTTATCCCAGGGTTCTCAAAATTTGGGTTTATTATTGTTTTTTGGTCTACAGTAATAAAATATGAAAAAAATTAATTTCAGAGAAACTCTTATTTCAACGATACCCTTGCTTGCTTCAGTCAATGTTAAAGAATATAAGGTTGAGAATATCTCTTAAGCAGGTTATCCCAGGGTTCTCAAAATTTGGGTTTATTATTGTTTTTTGGTCTACAGTAATAAAATATGAAAAAAATTGATTTCAGAGAAACTCTTATTTCAACAATACCCTTGCTTGCTTCAGTCAATGTTAAAGAATATAAGGTTGAGAATATATCTTAAGCAGGTTATCCCAGGGTTCTCAAAATTTGGGTTTATTATTGTTTTTAGGTCTACAGTAATAAAACATGAAAAAAATTAATTTCAAAGAAACTCTTATTTCAACGATACCCTTGCTTGCTTCAGTCAATGTTAAAGAATATAAGGTTGAGAATATCTCTTAAGCAGGTTATCCCAGGGTTCTCAAAATTTGGGTTTATTATT